>CAUYON010123694.1:0-102970 GCA_963573935.1 Arctocebus calabarensis | reverse complement strand
TATTTATTTCAAGTTAATATGAGGGTACAAATTTTAAGGTTACACTGTTCTTGCTTCCAAGGTAAAGTTCAAGTTGTAGTTGGGCCCTTTACCCAGGGGGTATGTTGTGCACCCCCACTTTGTGTACATTGGCTGAGATCCAGACAATTGTCCTCCTTCTTCCTAAAAATTCCAAAAAATTTTTATTTATTTTATTTTATTTATTTATTTATTTTTTTTGAGACACAGCCTCAAGCTGTTGCCCTGGATAGAGTGCTGTGGCATCACAGCTCACAGCAACTTCCAATTCCTGGGCTCAAGTGAGTCTCTTGCTTCTGCCTCCCAAGTAGCTGGGACTACAGGCGCCCACCACAACGCCTGGCCATTTTTTAGTTGCAGCCGTCATTGTTGTTTGGCAGGCCCAGGCTGGATACGAACCCGCCAGCTCAGGTGTACGTGGCTGGCACCTTAGCCTGTTGAGCCACAGGCGCCCAGCCAATATTTCTGTTTTTAAATGTTGATAACTGTTTTTAAATCACTGTGTGGGTCAAACAGAACATTGAGAATCTTGGAGACGGGCTTGGCTGGGAGGCTGGCCGTTTGTGACTGTTGCCTGGTAAAGGAGTTTGGGGATGTTGGCATTGTTGGGGCTGCGTGGAGCCACACACAACAGGCCACCTAGGAGACCAGAGTGTGGAGTCAGGTGAGGTGTCCTCCCACGGGGGTGCCGCTCTGGCAGTGTCCAGAGCAGGGAAATAAGGATTGTCTGTAGATGGGAAGCTGACATGATAGGTGACCAAGTGGGGAGAAAATTAGGAGAGTCTGAATCAATCTGCTCTTTACAGTCAAAGGACTCAATTAAGGTGGAAAACATTAACGAGAAACTAAAATTAATGAATTCCAAATGGTTTGTTTAGAACCCGAACCCTGGCTTCAAAAAGAAGTCACACAAAATGTTGATAACCTCTTCCCTCCCTCAGCACTTCAGTCTGTTTATACCCCCACCAAAAGAAAAAAAACAAAAAACAAAAATCACTATCCCTTTGCATTGAGTTTTCTGAAACACTCTTGAGTTGGAACCTGTCCTGTACCCCTTTAGTACCTTTTATGACTTCCCATATCACATTCAAAAAGACAAAAGTTAAACTCAGAAATTCCAGTGGATGACCTGAAAGTACAAAAAATTTTCAAGAGGATGAAGTAGAAATTGAAATGTTAAACACCACAACAAATCTTTCCCTGGAGTGTCTTTTACCCAGGCCTTGTCAGACCAGGGCATGGTAACTGTCTTGCGAAGTGCTCAGGCCAAAAAGCCTGGAGTCCATGCTGATTCCCGCTCCTGCTCACCCACTTCCAACCCATCAGAAAAACTGTTGGCTCTACCTTCAAACAGATCCCAAATCCAGCCATTTCTACTGTGGTCCCCGCTGCTCACCTCCTTTCTCCCCTGTTTCCTGCAGAGCCTCCTGCCGCTTCTTCCGCTTCGGAGTCCCCTTGCCCTTGTGGCAGTAAGAATAGGCTACATTCTGCTGTGGAAATAAATCATACCAAACTCTCTGTGACTTCACCAAAAGAGTCAGCTCTCACTCTCACGTTTGCCATAGGTCAGCAGAGGACTCTGTTCATCAAAGTCTGCAGAACCCGACTGACACAGTGACTCCTGTTGCCAGTAACATGGGACACGCAAAACTGCCTCTTTAAACTTCTGTTCACATTTCACTGGCCAAAGCAGTCCTATGGCTATAGGACTTCAGCCTTCTAGGGGGCAGGACAGTTTAATATATTACAACCATGTCCCAGGAGAAGTGAAATAATCTGTGGACAGCACCCACCAATGACTACTGCAGATTCTATTCTCAATCCAATAGACATAGAGATTTTTTTGAATCACATGCCAGGTGACGCCACTCTTCTGATATCCATTTCCCTGGAGTCAAAGCCAGAGCTCTGGGGATGATTATAAGGCAGCAATCTGCTGCCTCACCACCTCTTTGGCCCCACGCATCCTACCTGCCACCCCTGTGCTTTCTTCATCCTGGGGTTGTTGACCACCTTCTTGTTCCTCAGATAAGCCAGGCCCACTTCCATCTTTGGACTTTTGTACTGGCTATTCCCCCTGCTTAGGACATTCTTCCCCAAATATACGCATGGCTGCCTCCCTCACATTCTTCATGTTTTGCCCAAATGTCATCTTATTTAAAACTGCATCCATACATCCTGTGTTTGACTAGATTCGGGATTCACAGCGTGCTAGCTGCACTCTATTGAGAAATTTGCTTAATCCCTCAAAACTTCAATATCCTTCCTTGTAAGATGGGAATGATAGTACTCACCTTGCTAGGTTATTATGAAGATTGAATGATAAGCAGCACACGGTGCTATGCTGCTAGCTGTCAATCAGCATAAGGCTGGTCTTTCTTGCCCATCCTCAAGCATAAAATAGACAATTGTTCTTTAATAATCTCTTACAGAATCCCCCAGTTTGGGGGCTTGGAAGGGATCTTCAATACCATCTAGTTTAGGTCTTTCTATCCTTGCTGAGGCTAACCAAATAAAGCAAATAGATAACCCTAAAATGTTCTGGCCAGATAAGTTTTGGAGAAATGTTGCTCCCATTTATAGTCACCTGTTAAAGATTCAGAACTCACATTAGCATAATAAAAGCTCTCAGGATTCTTGAAGTAACAAAACTTGTTCAACTTTGTTTGACCCAGCATCCCCCAAACTTAATTGATCACAGACCCCGTTTTCTGTTGCCTTCACATTATGCTTATTAATATCCTGCAGAACTAACACAACTTGGGAAATGCTGATCTAGTCTAAATCTCACATTTAATTGAAGACTAAATTGTAGACCAGAGAGGTTAAGTGCTCAGTCTCCTGTGGCCCAGAGGTGGGGTGAGATTGGGACCTGACTTTGACATAATTTAGAGTCAGTTTCCTCATTTCCCACTTCATAACAAATAAAGTCATCGAACATGAAAACAAAAAAGCTCTTTCCTCATTCCTGACATGTCAGACTTCCACTTTTAGCTTGGTTCAGGACTTAGAGGGGTTTTTTGGCTGGTTTTCACCTCCCTCATCTACCTTGTTTTTGTAGAAAGGGATCATCTTCCTTTTACCCCTGACCTTCTGTATCTAATTTGGATTTCAGGGTGTAGAAAAAAATAAGACTTTGCGAACAAATGTCTAGGCAAAACTGTTAGGTATTATTTATCTGTGCTTAGGTGTCTTGCTAGGCTGTGTGTCTAAATGAGGGGGAAAATTGCTCTATAAATAACAGCAATAATCACTCCATGGCTTCGCCATGCAGGAGAGCTCGCAGAGTGAGAGCTGCAGACAAATGATCTGCCATTCTCCAGAACCCCTCTCTGCCCTCGAAGCCCCTGTACCATGAGCGCCCTACCACATGCTCATGCATTCTTTATCATTACCTTGTATTCTGTGCAATGTGATGTGACAGGTGGGCCTTTCTGGGGATAAAGGTTTTCAGAGGAGATGGGTGGATTGGAGCCAGGGGTTGAACATGCCCTATTGGAAAACAGCTCGTGGTATAGGTATATAATACTTTCTGCCCCAATGTACCCAAAGTTAAAGAACAATATAGAGAAGCTCTCTCTGGAGTTATATCTAGATCTACACTGTTATTTATATCTGTGAAAATTGTGCATTTCAATAATGCCTTTACTCTCACATACTATGATAGTAGATGCAAACCAAAGCCTTTGGCTGACGTAGCTGTGTGTAAATATACTCTCTTCTCTGATCTCCATGTGATATTGGCTCTCATTAGCTTGTTTATGCTTCACGATTACTCTATAAGATGGGCAGGGATAATATGATATCCCCTTTTTATAGATGAGTAAATTGAGAAGAAAATCAGAGGTTAGACATTTGAAGACCCTGGACTTGAACCTTTATCATTTGACTCTAAGTCCTAGACTATCTTCTTGATCATGACTTGTAACCTAGAAAGAAAAGCCTGCTTTAAACACCCCTGTTCTCTTAGCTTTGTTCCTGATTGGGCCAGAAAGCTTACCAGAGAGTTTGGTAACTTGGAAGCCATGCATGGTAGGACCAAGATCAAAGGCAATAGGTCTGTATATGCTCAAGACCCCAGCTTTCCAGGGAGAAGCACATTGACATTTCTGCAGTCCCCCAACTGAACGGACATTTCTGCAGTCCCCAATTTATGGAGAGGCTTTTCTCCATCTCTCTCTTCATCTGGAGTAACTTTAGTAGAGCCAAGATTTTATATAATCATATTGCTGGTATAGTGTATATGTGTGTGTGTGTGTGTGTGTGTGTAGATATGTATTTGTATACTACGTCTCTATGCCTTAGTCAACATGAGATGTGTATAAGTAGTAAAATGTGCAATTTCTCTCAAAATAAAAATAACTTTAAAGTGCTAGTTTTTCTGATTATAAAAGCAACATGTTTCTTGTAGGCAATTCAGAAAACAGAAACATGTAGAAAGAATGCAAATGTCACCCTAGTTTCCACTTGCTGAAGGGGACCACCTCTCAGTGGGCGTCCTCCAGACACATCTCTTTGTGCACCTGTCCTGCAGGAAACCACACTGGTCTCCCCTGCTTTGCTTTTCTCAGCTGGTGGCTCCAGTGCCAACTATAAACACAAACTAATGTAATCAAGCGTGGGAGGTGGCAGTGGGAAAAGAAGAAAAATCCTGTCTGGTGTGGCTCTATAGCATCAGCGCTTGAAGTTTATGAGATTATAGATCTCTGAGATCTTGGTAAAAGCTATGGCATCTACCTACATACAAGGAATATTTTACATAGAACTTTAAGGAATCCAGGGACCTCCTGAAATGCATCTGTAACTTCTATGATGCTTTCGGGTTAAAAGTCTCCTGTTAACAAAAGAAGAAAGAAGTGCTCATCACATCTACTGAAATTTTATTTATACATTCATTTTTTTGCCTATAGAATCTTTCTCTCTCCCATTAGATTGTGAGTCTCCCAGTAGCAGAGACAGTTGATTTTATTTAGTTGTATATCCAGCATCTTTTAGGTGATGTAAGGCTCAGTAGTTACTGAAATGAATGAATGAAAGACTCCTTACTTACTGATGTTCCTTCTGCCATCAGAGGCAACTGATGTGCTATATAAATAGGTGGGCTGCCCGGGGAAGGCCAGGAAAGGGCATTTGAGTCCACCTTTTTTATACAGGTATAAAAAAGATGGTAGACTGGCTAATTATTTATGGGCGATATGACATTTATTGTTTGGTGGAAGTGCAGGGAGGTAAACTCCATCCAGGTAGGGAGAACACAGCAGTAAGCAATGTCCCTGAAGGCTCTGCCCAGTGGTCTATCACAGGAAGATATTTTCATTTACTTGGTAGAAGTTGCCTGACCCTGACTCAGGCTGGGAAGGCATTGTCCACTACCTTCCCAGGCCCCCCTTCCCATTATATTATTCCAAATTGCCACCTTTCCCTGAATTCCAGAGCAACGTGCTCTGGAGAGGATGCAGCCCCTCTCCCTCATCCTGGAGCATGGGAGATCATATCATTTTCTCCACACCCACTAAATTCCTTACCCGTTACATTTCAGTGAGAAACAATTCTCTTTGCTCCAAATCATCGGTGCTGCTCATTACCAGATTTGCCTCTGGAGTGTTCCTTGGGCTGCCTTCCATGGGGCCCCTCCCAAGAGAGCCTGTGGTTCAGGCTTGACTACATGATGCACCTGAGCCTCGGAGAGCAGAAGAGGAGCCCCTCGTTCTCCTGAGGCATTAAGCAATGCGCAGAGCCGGGGCGGCATCTCTCGGCCTCTGCTGCATGTCATTACCTTGTTCAGTGTACTCAGCACTAATCGCACAATAAACACAAATGTGCTTGGTGAGCTGAGCAGTGCAAAGCAATAAACTGGATGGGAGATTAGATCGCAGCCACGCTATTGGGGTGAGAGGCGAGCAGGAGAGGCAGGAATGAGCGGGGACTAGTAGAGTGGCTCCGGGTCTGCCTGCTGGGAGGCAAGCCCTGCTCCTCAGGACAGGGCCACGGGAATGCTCTCACCCCCTGCACCTCCCTCTCCCTTCACCTGACTGGCCTTTGGGATTTCTTAGCTTTTAGCCAGACTGTTAGAGTGATAATGCCTGGTGCCTAGTAGGTAATCAATAAACACATGCTGATTTCAACCAGAGAATGATTTGATTCAATTATTCAAACATGTATTGAATTTCTCTGCCCTAGGTATTGTGCTAGGTGCTAGAGATGAGGTGATGCTCCTCTCTGGTTCGAGTCCACAGAGGAAAATTCATGCCAAAGCAATGTTTTTTAAAAGTACAATGTCCTAAGAGCTAGGATAGGCTTATGCTATTGTTCTATGAAAGTTCAAAGAAAGGTGACTTGCTCAGCTTAGGACACCAAGGCAGATACATGAGGGTATATGTACTACAGCCACATCTATTGAGCTTCTATGATGGCCCATGTGTCATGGAAACCACTGGGAATAAAATGATGCAATGACTTGGGTTCTAAAGGAACTTACATTTTAGCAGGAGAGAGAAACATTCAAGGCACTCAGGTCTAAACACTTGTGGTAGATTGTAATAGTGTTTATAATCATTGGTTCCCTTCTCTACAAGGGTGCACACACCCATTCTGGCCCCGCCTTCCTGAAAGAAGAGTATGCTTCTCTGTTTCATTGATGTTGAACTTGGTCATGTAACTTGCTCTGTCCAGTTGAATGTGAATATATGCAACCTACACTTTCAGGGAACTTTAAATTCTATTGCATTGTTCAACTCAGCCTTTTGTGTTCCTGCGTCATCTGCCATGAGAAAAGGATGCCTTAAAAGGGAGCTTCCTCTTAAGCCTAATCCTAGGAGAGAGGTTTCAAGGAGCAGAACTGAATGTGACCCACAGCCTACAGCAGAGACCCACCAGCCAGTCCCAATCTGCAAACATGCAACATGTTTTAGTTTTGCCATAAACTACTCAGACTCTGGGGTTGTTTGTCATGCAGTACAACCTAGTGAAATTTACCTACTGATGTGATATAACAGAAGTCAGAAGATAATATGATGAGGAAACATGTAAGAAGCTCTAAAGCCAGCCTTGAGCAATGACCAACTGAGAACAAATGCCTGAAAAGTAAGTCCTGAGTAGAAGAAGTTGGAAGAAAAGAAAGGATGATCTAGAAAGTGGAGTCACTAACACAGAAGCTCTAATAGAACACCCAGTGTCATCTGTTCAAGAGGGTCTGGATAGGTGAAGCTTAGTCATGAGCTAATGCAGGTAGAGGGAGGGAGTAGAGGATAGGGCAGGGAACAGAGTAGGAGAGATAAGACTTCAGAGGTAACAAAACCCCTCTTATGAAGGATTTCCAGTGCTATAAAGGGTTTAGAAGAAGGGCTAGAGGGAACTAGTGCAATCAGTTTGCTAGATTGTAATAGTGTTTACAGTCACTGGTTTCCTTCTCTGTAGCATTGCACATACCCATTGTTGCCTTGCATCCTGAAAGAGGAGTATGTTTTCTGCTTTGTACACCATTTGGATGTGATCATTCTAGCTGCTTGTGGAGGACTGGCTGAGGAGAGAGAGAAAGGCTGAGGAGGGAGTCAGTCGGGAAGCTATTTCTGTGCAGGTGAGCGAGACAGGGCAAGGTGGAAGGAAGAGGATGCAGCCTGGACAGAGTCGGGGGCTGGGATCAAGAACACTTGGTGGTGGCTGAGAGGCAAGGGAGATGGGAAAGCAATAGGATTTCTGGGTTTCTGGAGGGGCAAGGAATAGTCAGAGATGCCCTTTCATTGTGTTTCAATATGACAATGACATTATCAGCCTCACTGTATAGCTGCAAATTTGGTCACTTATTTATTGTCAATTCCCAGTGGAGGATAAGCTCACAAGCATGGGGATTCTGATCTTTTGTGTTGACTTCTTGTGCTGACAACAGCCAAAATATCCCTAGCTTGTAGGAAAACTTGATGAATACTTGTTGAGTGGATGAATAAATGGATGACGTCTCCTAGTTTTTTCTACAGTGAAATAGGAGGCAAGGTCATCTGCTAAGAGAGGAGAGGACAATCTGAGAATGAGGAAGAGAAGCATCTCCGGAAGGATGGAAGCATCATGACACAATGGTCATGCAACTTCCCAGTGGAAGTTGGAAGTCATGAAATAGTTTATGAATTGTGGTTTTTTCCAAAAGTTCTTAGGCACTCCCATGTAGAAGGGGAGATAGCAGTTGGGTAGAACCTGGGTTGAAGGTTTTTCTGGGTCCATATCATAGAAAGAAAGGAAGTAAGGATAATTGGGGACTTAACAAGAGTATAGATAAAATGTTTGACTTTGGAGTTTTGTCTGGATAGAGATAGAAATAAAAACAAGAGGAAATTGATGGATTGAGAATGAGAAAGAAGTGTCCTGCATGATAATGAAATTGAGAATTGTAGGACAGTATATTGTACATCCTAATGAATGGAGGTATCCAAGGCATGTCCCATGTGAGAAGGAGCTAAGTGAGCTGCCTGGCGAGGAGATGCTGTTAGTCTCAGGTGGATGAAGGCCTTACATACCAATTTAGGGATGGCTCTCATCGAGGGGGATCTGCATTTAGAATCAAGAACCAGGTCGAATTTGGACTCTGAAACTTACTACTGTATGATCTTGGGTGAATTATTCTCTTAGGTCTCCGTTTTCTTATTTTAAAATGAGGGATAATCATAACATCTTTCTCATGGAACATTTATAAGAACTGAAGGGGATAAAATATGCAAATCCAACTGCTATATTTAAGAGACTGCATTGGATGGCACATGGCAAGGCATGGTGCCTGTGTAAAGTAAGTGTTCAATAAATATTGACATTCTATTTTGTTGTTTGTTTGCTCATTGTGTTTTTAGGCTAGAGGTTCACAACTAGAATGCAGATGTGAGTGGGGTACAGGGAAAAGAGGAGAAATTAGATTCATCTGGGGAATTTTTAGTACTATGGATGATTTCAGTATTTCCTCCAAAATAGAAATAGATCCCTCCCTGCTAAGAATAAGAGCAAGAGGAAATAGGGTGCCTTTAAAAGTCTCTATTTGTATGAATAATAGGTCTTGATTTATACACAAAGCTCTTGTGGGTGTGTGGAAAACACACAGGTGGGATGTCTGAGGGGCACACACATGAAATAGTTTATGAATTGTGGTTTCTTCCAAAAGTTCTTAGGAGTTCCCATGTAGAACGGGAGATATCAAGGAGGCTGGGAGCATAGCAGCCAAAAGCTTGTCTCCGTATGATACTACCAGAAGGGTGAGGTGTCTCTAATCTCTTGTTAACTTTTCTGTGTCTAAGTAATTGGATTTTAGAAAGATGACTTGGATTTCTTTTACTTTATGTTTGAAAGACTAGTCAAGGATTTTAGGAAAAATGACTTGGATTTCTGTTAGTTTATGTTTGAAAGACTGGTCAAGGTTCAAATCTTGATTCTTGTGCTTATTGAGTATATGACCTGGATTATCATTGTCCAGGGTGGACCTGGATTAACTGCATCATTTCTCAGCTTCATTTTTCTCATATGAAAAACAGAAATTATAGCTCGCTTAACAGGGTCAGCATGAAGGGTAAAATGAGATGATTTGCCCTAAGGGCATCTGACAGGGTTCCCCTCGGTTGCAAAGTAAGTGCTCATTAAATGACAGTCGATGTTGTTACTGTTGGTTTCTATGGGTCTCTGGGGTGGAAAATCTCTGATTTTATCTTTTCCTGAGAAGTAGATGATTGTGACCTCTGTAGATAGAAAATAATGTGTGGCTGATACATTGTGGTAGGTGCTAATCTCTACAACATAGATACCCCAGATTAGGGCTCTAGACAAAGTGGAGCTTTATTCCTCTCTCACCTTCGGGTCCAGAGGGCAGTGGCACAAAGTCAGGTGAAGAGCTTGGCCGTTCTTCACATATGGCTTCTGCCTCTGAGTCCAAGGCAGCCACTCTAGTATTTTCACCTTTAAAAATCACAACAAGTTTAATTGCTAGAAAAAGAGAATGGGCAACGAGCTGGAAAAGAAAGAATAAATAGGGTGGGCCTCAGAAAGGGAACTTGGGTAAGAAAATGGCAAAAACACATCTACTTTAGGCCTGGATGAATTGGAAAATTCTTAGTGAGGCATAATTAGCCTCGCACCCACCAAAACTGAGTCAGAGGTGGCCTGGCCCATGCAGCTGAAATACAGAGTCTCAGAGACAAAGACTTAGGCGATTGCCACAGACGCCTTATAGGTGGAGAATCAGGTGTTCTCACGTAGAACCATCACTCCAGTTTGTCCAGGACTGCCTCCGTTTTATCAGTGAGATTTATCACCATCGGTGACAGTTGGTCAACACATCTCCAGGTTTCATTTGGAAAATTTATTTTCAGTGATGCTTCACTGCCTGCCAAGGAGGACAGCCTTTCTTTCTCCCATAACTGCAATACACACACACACACACACACACGTCACCATATGCATGCACACATACACACACACACACACTTCCACTCACCCCAGAATGTCTCTATGGGGTTAAAACGCCATAGTCAGTCTCCCATGAAAGATAGGGTTTATAGAAAAATTTAATTCATTCACGTTCCCAGCACTGTCATGTACTAATCATATACTGAGTACCACGTTAGGCACACAATGTACAAGGACACAAACCCTAAGATGAAAGTCATAGGTAGCTTTGGAATTGAGATCAGGAAACTGATAAGTAGTAAGTGCCATGCTGGGAAGAAGCTGAGTTCTTGCTTGAAGGACAGGTATTAATTACTTGGACAAAGAAAGTGGAAGGAGGAAGATGGTGTGTAGGGAAGAAAAGGCTGTGAGGGAGGCAGGGGAAGGAACCTACCCCAAGCAAAGGGACCAGCTGAACATCTGGAACACACTTCAGATGGTGGCAGCCTTCTGATTCACACTGGAGAAGGAATCACACCGGTTGACTGACATGCCCCCTTCAAAATCTTCCTACCCTGCCAAACGTTTCCTTCTCCTCTGCCCACACTGGGGTGTGCTGGCTGTTAGAACTGCGTATGAATCCTGGTAAGTTGCCAAGACATCCGATGGCTCCCTTCGAAGACTTTATTTTTAACCAATTCTCCGTGCTCTGGAGAACAGGTGAATGAAGTTGATCAGAGTCTAGGAATGTTCCAGCAGACCTGAGTCTACATCCAGTGCGTGCCCATCTAGGAAGCATTAAGCACTCTGCATAGAATGGGCACTCTGAAAATGCAAGGTCTCCAGAGCTCATTTTTCCCCCCTAGAAGTATCTAATCACAGCT
Source organism: Arctocebus calabarensis (assembly GCA_963573935.1). Taxonomy (NCBI): domain Eukaryota; kingdom Metazoa; phylum Chordata; class Mammalia; order Primates; family Lorisidae; genus Arctocebus; species Arctocebus calabarensis. The sequence goes on along the minus strand of CAUYON010123694.1, from coordinate 91,715 downwards.
GCCTGTCCCTCTCTCATGGGGGCTCTGTTGAGCTGTTCTAGGGATAGAAGTTAGAAGAGCTCCCCACCTTTGCCATGAATAATACTTAAAGTATCAACCCAAATAAGTTGTTAATATAATTGCATTATATTATCTTCTTGAATGGACTCACCACAATTGAGTCCACTCAAAATCCTGTTTGATATGTAAATGAACATTTGCCAGAACTTCGGCTGAGTCACCTATTCTGGGTCACATCTGTCCCATCCTTCCTGGCTGTTTTATTAGCAACCCAACAGATATTCATAAGAGAGACACCTGGGTTGCATTTCTTGGCACTGGTCGCAAAACAAAACAAAACTCTTGGGAAATTGTCTCTCTTTTCTTCAGGTAAGTCTCTTTTATAAGCAGCCACAACTTCAGAGTCTCCCTGAATGAGGAAGAAAAGGGTAAGGCTTTTCTCCAAACTAGTCAGCCAGGGAGCCCACCTCTCTGCTGGGGAAAGGGAATTACCTAGACTTCTGGGTCTTCAGCTGGGGTCCTCTCTGCCTTTAATGGGATGATGGATGGTAGGCATTCTTAACTAGGAAGGAAAATTAAAATAAATCACTGTAGCAGAAGACCACTGAAACTCTGACCTTTCCTCACGCAGGGCTTAAGGCATGTTTTGGAGATTAGGTTGGGTTACATCTTGTGGAGGCAGAATGTGTTTGCTGGAAGGATTTCTTCTCTCCTGATCTGGTAGAAATGGCACCTTGGTCTCCAAGACCTCCTGGGAGTCTCTTTCCTACAGAGAACTTGAAGCCCGCCTTCTCTGCCCAGTTTCCCGGCACGGGGCAGCTCCCAATCCTAGGCTAGCAAGACACATTGGCAGTGATGGATATACCCCAATTACTTACACACATCCCAGCAGAGTGTACGAGCGTGAGGGCATGAGGAATGATGAAGATCCCATCTGGAAGGCATGGTGGAGTGAAGTCTGGGGGCGTCCCCTCGCCCGCACTTATGAAGAATTCATGGGTATTCCCGCTGCAGCCACTTCATTTAGGCAGATCCCTCACCAAAAAGGCATGCATAATTGAAAGGCCCAAACAAGCATCTCCTCCAGGGGTGAGGAGCGGGCTGCCTGCACGCTGCCTGGCACACACATGCAGCTGTGCGGGACGTGCACCCTGACAGCATCACTTTACACCAAGTACCTTGGACTTGGCACACTACCTGGTGGCAGGTATTTCTTATCTAAGTAGATGGGTGCAGGGCTGGGCGATGTTATGCATAATCTCTCGCTGGTTGACCTAGAATCAGATTGCCCTTTTTCTAAATGAAAGTTGTGACACATTATTGGTCACGAAAGCAACTTACTTGGCACCTGGTCAGCGTTTTTACTTTTTAAATAATAGAATAGAAAAGAATAAAAAGTTTCAGGATGCACACACACATAATTCACATCTTATGTCAAGATACAAAATAATAAATAACTAAGAAAATGCCATGAAGGCTATGTTAACCAGTTGGATGAAACTATTTCACATTGTATATGAAACCAGCACATTGTGCCCCATGATTGCATTAATGGGCACAGCTATGATTTAATAAAAAAATATAATAAAATTTAAAAATATATATATAATAATAAAAACAGTTTGAAATCCACTGAAGTACTTACGCTTTGAGCCCCTCTTAAACCTGAAGTTCTGTTAATTCCACGATGCTTCTGCTTGGAATGCAGCCCTGTGTGAGGCGGATGTGTTCCTACAACGCGGCCCTACTCCAGGGAAAGGAAAGTTAGCTGCTGCGCCCAACCTCCTCCCCTCTGTCCGTCACTCATGTGCTATTTCTTTTAATCTTAGCAAAAATCCTGTGAGATATGTAATTTTCTTTTCATGTTCCAGGTGAGGAAAGAGGCTGAGCGAGGCTAAGTGACTCCATTTGGGTCCAATAGTTATCGCAGAGCAGAAGACCCCGCGTGACATAAGAAGGCACTAATATAATACAATTTAGAATTATAACTCTATTCCAAAACGTTTGATGCGGGTGACAATGGTCATAGAGAATCCATGAAAAAAGAGATTGGCATGACATGGTCCATATGAACACATGGCTATCGCTGATAACCTTCGTGAAGGAGGCCTTTTTTGCCTGGGGAAACAGAATAAATAAAGTGCAGAGAAATTGAATGAAAAAAAAACACCGACTCCTTTCCAAATACTGTGTTAGCAACTGGAGGACAGTAACAGGTCCCAAATATCCCTGCCCTCGGGGAGCTTTCCCTCGGGAGGAGGAGCGCAGAGAAGGAGGAGTCTGAGAAAGATGCCACTGTCTGTACAGCTGAAAGCATTTCGGAAGGCTCAAGCAGTCCCCTGGTACCTGGAACATGGTTGTCAGGAAATGGCCCATGTAAAAATATTGTCTTTCCCCAGCTACCAGGGTTTCAGTGATTAGAGAAGGTGCAATTACCGAATTGCACAGAATGGCCAGAAGAGTGAGGGATTTTCCAGGAGCGGCCAAGAATACGCTCAGGGAGCTTCTCAGTATGGGAAGGGCCTGATGCAGCAACTGTGAATGAAACCACAGGTGTACCCAGCCAGCCAGCGTGGTGTGGGTTTGTTTGGTAAGATTCATCCAACATGCTTTATGTTCAGAACTAGCCCGGGCATTGCTCCAAGGGCCCAATCACCTTTTGGGTGCCTCATCTTGGCCTGTCAATCATGCATATTTTCTTCTTATTCCGAGGAGCCATGTTGGGGCTAACCCTCTCCCCAGTGGTTTACGGCTACCCCACCTGCTTCCCTCCAGCATAGTCTGCTGTGCTGTCCGAGCCGGCCCTTTCGCCCTGGCTTTCCTTCCTTGTCCTGTTCTGTGTTCCGCTGTTGGCTTTTTGCTAAAGCTCAGCAAAATGTCTCTTTGTTCATCTCCCCCTCTCTTTCTCCCACTCATGTCATTCCCAATACATGCCTCAAAGCGCTCCCGCAAGGCATCCTGTCCACGCAGGACCCATGCCGACTTCCTCACACACCTGCTGTCTCTCACACTGAGCTCCTTTAGCAAGTGTCCCCTGACTGGAGATCAGAGAGCCACCATCTCATCTTACAGAAACATCCCTTTTATAAAACTGCTCAGAATGAATTCAGTGCAGCGGACACACAATGTCATTAAGAATGGCAGTTGCTTCTTTGTGTGGCCTTACAGCAGGTGCTTTAAGTGGAGGAACCCCTTGTCTCCCTCCTACATCAGTGAGTGTACCCGGCATGCTGGGGAGTTCAGCTAACAAAGGCAGTGTTGGGAGCGATGGAACCATTCACAAAATTAGTGCATTTCTTACTTGCTGGAAGAAGCAGCAGGTTAAAACAAAGTCTGTCCTTTGGGAGACGGCGGTGGTATTGAAGGGACACAGGCGTATTGCTAAAGAAATCCTGACAAAGGGCAGACTCCTAAGTGTGCAGATGTGGATGACTCCAAACTGCTCCACTAAGTGCCTTGGTTGGTTTGTTTCTTTTCTCTTTCACGTCCAACAGGCCCACAGTCTTTCCGGGGACATTCCCACAGCTCCAGGTCGCCTTCCTTCCCCCGCCTCCATCACACCCCCACCATCCACCTGCCCTGCCTTCCCTAGCAGCCAGGGGGCGCCTCCCTGAGAGCAAATAAGGAAAGTGGATTTCACCCTCTGTGCTGTTTTTAGGCCCCCTAAAGGGTCAGGAGCTGGAAACAAGTGCAGAGGGCATTAAATCATTCAAAACTCAGCATGATTTTTTAAAGAAAAACAGTTCAAACGAAAGTAAAATATTTTCTGCTTATTTTTTTCATGTAAACGTCTCAAATCTATACATATAGGTCATGACCATATTTTCAAATAATGAATACAGAAATATACAAAGTAAAATACGAAAGTCTCGCTTTACCATTATCTGCCTGGTGATTCACCTCTCCCTCCCTCCATAAATCTGTACATTTGTCTTTTTTTGTTGTTGTTGTTGCAGTTTGGCTAGGGCTGGGTTTGAACTCGCCACCCTTGGTATATCGAGCCAGCACCCTACTCACTGAGCCACAGACACTACCCCTGTACATTTGTCTTTTATCAGTAAACGGGATACTGTATCTATTGTTCATTGATCTTTTTATGTAGTTGCGCGACTTGGCAGTATTTCCACGTTAGGAAACATACCCTATGCCAGTGTTTTTCAACCTTTTTTATCTTGCAGCATACTCGAACCTATAGTTAAGCTTCTATGGCAAGCTTGAATTATGTTGATCAAAAAACAGAGTGAAAAAAAGAGTATACTTTCTGTGCTTTGAAATTCTTTTGAAAATAATCTCAATAATTATCTTTAAAAATGTTCAGGCGGCACCTATGGTTCAGTGGGCAGGGTGCCAGCCCCATATACTGAGGGCAGAGGGTTCAAACCCAGCCCGGCCAAACTGCAAGAAAATAAAAGCCGGGCGTTGTGGCGGGCGCCTGTAGTCCCAGCTCCTCAGGAGGCTGAGGCAAGAGAATCGCCTAAGCCCAGGAGTTGGAGGTTGCTGTGAGCTGTGTGATGCCATGGCCCTCTAAAGAAAAAGTGAGACTCTTGTCTCTACAAAAAAAAAAAAAAAATTAAAAAAAATATAAAAGTGTTCGTGGTACACCTAAGATCCTCTCATGGCACACCAGTGCTCTTTGGCATACTTGTTCAAAATCACTGCCCTAGGCCATAGTACTTATAGCTACATTCATTATTCTCAACGATTGGGCAGCATTCTATATGGTGGAAGAACAAAAACATACTTTAAATGTATCTCTTCTTGTGGACATCTAGGTAGGCCTCATTTTCATGATTACAGCCAGCCTAAAGTAAACACATGGTTCTTCATGTCTCTGCATATTTCTCCAAAGTAGAGTACCAGGAAGAGAACTGTTGATTCAAAGGGACGCACATTTAAAATGTCAGTTGACACTGCGTGACAGTGTGTAAAATGTTCTTTTACCCTCCCAAATTCTTGACATTATCAATATATTTATAATTATTATTTAGATTATCACCATGTTGCCCTCAGTAGAGTGCTGTGACATCACAGCTCACAGCAACATCAAACTCTTGGGCCTAAGCGATTCTCTTGTCTCAGCTTGGGAATACAGGCGCCTGCCAAAATGTCCGGCTATTTTTTGGTTGCATTTGTCATTGCTGTTTAGCAGGCCAGGGCCAGGCTCAAATCTGCCAGCCTCGGTTTATGTGGCCAGCGCCCAACTCACTGAGCTATGGGCGCCGAGCCGATCAATATTTTTTTTTAAATATTGCCAATCCATGGCAGAAGGCAGAGTAGAGAATTTCATTATTGTTTGACATCGAAGATCTCCCCTTATTAGTAAGCCCAAAGATATTCTTAAATGTTTATTTGTTTGTCTTTCTATGTATTGCCCATCATTTGCCTTTCTATAGGGGTGTTTGTGGGTGTGGATGCTGCCCAGCTGGGGGCGGTGCCAGCCCCTCAGGGTCACTTGCCTTGCTGAGAGCCCCCTAACCCCAAATCACTCTGCTCTGACTATATTCAGTAACGGAATGGGAGGGAGGTGTAGCTGCTTGGACATTTGGCCCTGTATATGATAATTCAGATGGGACAGTTGAGCTCCTGAAGTCCCCATGGGACCAGCCTATGTGTGGCCAGGCCATCTTCACAGCTCCAATTCTGCGGACCCTCCCTCCATTCCCCTTCCTCAGGACCTGACCCCTGACCTGCAGCCTCCTCTGCAGTGGACTCCGTCTCAGAGTCAGCCCGCAGCACGTGGTCTGTCTGTCTCTTCATGACATGTGGAGGCTTCTTACATATTCCGGGTACCAAATGATGTCAATGTCATGGGTGCCAAACTGTCAATGTCAATGTCATGGGTGCCAAACTCGTGGAAGCTGGAATTTTCTCTGACTTAATTTGACTTCAGCCCTTCCACTAGGTGGCAGAAGCCGAACCTCCCACCAGGCTTCCTCAGGACTTTCCTTCAGTTGAGTCCAGTTTCCTGGGACCCAGGAGGACAGAGGTGTTGATGGCAGCTGGTCCTCAGACACTGCCATTTCCTGAGGAAAACTCTATTTCCTCTGGTTCACGCTGCAGCTCAACTTACAGCTGAATCATCCTTTGTCCCCATTCAAGGTGACTTTACCTTCTGCTCAGGGCCATGACTGGGTTTGCTGTTTTTGTGCGTGTCGGGTATGTGGGAAATCTGCAAGACTGTGTTGTGCCTCAAGACACCACACAGGCATCCCCAAGCCTCTTCACTGCCATGGCAAGTAGGGACACTCCCTGGGCTCCACTTTGGAAAAGGAGTCAAATTGTTTGTTTCTAGTTTCTGTGACTGGCACAACACCCTCTCCCAAACACACACACTCTGCAAAGCCAGGCTCAGTCCCCGGGGGGTTGGGCAGAATCTCTTTCTCATGAACCCACCCAGTTCTCAGCTGTCTTCCCTCTCAATCCCTCTTCTTCCCAAGCCAATAGAGGCTTGATTGAGAATCAAGACAATCAAATCCGAAGATGAGACTGCTACAAACATATTTTTCCCCATAGTTTTTCTACGCCTTGTCCTGGGCTTTTGAAATTCAAACACTGAGAACTGACTCTTTTGTTTTCTGCATTATGCTGCGTCATCTGTTCTCTGAGGCGAGGAACAGAGATATCCCGGCTGCTGCCAAGATGGGGTGGGGCCCTTGGGGAGGGGCGGGTGTAACAGGAAGTATTATTCCCCTGCACTGATGTTTCTTTCATTTGTCTTTTAACTTTGTTTATGGAGTCTTTTGTCATACAGACATTTATAATTTTTGTACAGCAAAACCTGTCAATCTTTTCCTTTATAAATTCTAGGTTTTGTATCTTTCTTGGAAAAACCTTCCCAATATATAAATTGAAAACATATTCTCTGATATTTTCTTCAAACCTTTGGGAATTTTTTCTTTACTTTAAACTCTTCATGCATCACAAATTAAATTTTTTTGTACAAGATTAGGAAGGAACCTCGCTCTCTCCCCTCACCTCTATCCTACCCCTTTTTGGATAGACAGTTGTCATTTTTCTAGCTCCATCTATTCTATAGTCAATTATTACTCCCAGTGATTTAAGATTCCATTTTTATTATATTTAAATTCTTATAGAAGTAAACATAGAGTCTAAACTCTGTGTCCCAGAGTCTTCCAAATCATAGTAAAAATAACAGGAAAGATATGCTGCTATTGGCTTCCAGTTCTCTGTATTTTGTAAAAATGAATATAATTCTAATGATGAAAGATAATATATTTTCATACAACATGGCCACCAAATTCAACAAGCTACTTTATTTTTAATCTACCTAAGGTAAACCCAATGAACTCTTCCAATGTTGGAGAAAAAAAACTGATTATGCTAGACTCCTAAGAAATTTTAAAAGATAATTTGGACTGTATGTAATTTTGTATATTATGAGACTCCATTATATTCTTTTAATATACACATAGATACACTTCAAAATGCATTTGATGGTTATTATATTCATTTTCTGCCTATTAAATCAATATTGACAATTCCATATTCCTAAAATATCTTCTATTCCATCTAGATTTTTAAAAATATTGGCTTAAAGTTGTACTGGGCATTCTCCCAATATTTAAAATTTAATTCATGTCTTTCTTATTTCTAATGCTGCTTGGATAATATATTTCCTTTGACCACACTAACCTGAATTTTATCTATTTTATTGGTCTTTTCAAATAACCAGTTTATTCTTATTGATCAAGTTTTCTGTTTCTGTTTCTTTTAGATCTTTCTTCTACGATTATTCATTGCTTCCATTGACTTTACTATTTATTTTCAAGTTTCCCTGGTAGCCAATGTTGACCATTGCTGTGCTTCTGGCCAAAGAGAAGTACTTTTTTTTTTTTTTAATTGTTGTTTGTTTATTGAGAGGGTAATATTTGCTTCCCTGATAAATGAGATGGACAAAAGCAGATAAACCCTTTCATATTCTCCTTTCCCCTGTTTGGAATATGGATGAATGTCTAGCAAACTAATTGGCATCTTAAGAGATGAGGCAAAGATAAAAAGAATTGCAAAGCCATTGGCCATGATATTGCTTAATCACTGAAGCACTGAACCAATGCCAATCTGCTCACCTCTAGACTTCTTTTTAGGTGAAGAAAAACAGCAACTGGTTTTCTTTGTTTAAGGCACTGTGTGTATATATAAATAACAAAAAAACAAATATATATGTATAAAATATAAAATAGAAATATGAAAATATAAAAATACAAAATTTTATATAAAATATTAATATATAATATTATACATATATATTTATTTGTTTGTTATTTGTAGAAATATCCCTAACAAACATATATGCCTGTTGAATTTACTTCTAAATTTTTCTCTTATCTAACAATGTCCTTAAAGGCTATAAATTTCCTCTGGCCATATTCCATGAGATTTTATATGTAATGTTCTCATTCTTTCATAAATATTTATAGTTTTCATTTATCCCTGTTAAACCAAGATTTTTCTCTTTTCAAGTACATAGCTTTCCCTATTTCTTAGTTAATTTTTAAGTTTATTGTGTTTCATTCTGTGAATGGGGCCTGTAAAATTCTGATTGTTAAATTATATTATTATTATTATTTTTTACCTGAAGATATCCTATTTGTGAAAATTCCATTGTGTTTCAAAAGGTTGGGCATTTTCTATTTGTTGGATTTAAAGTTCCCTATGTCTGTCTCTTTGTATATCTATCTAACCTTTCATCTGTCTTACAAATTTACTTATTTTCAGAATGTTGATTTTGTTACTAAAATCTCAGTTTACTTTTTTAATCCTATTTGTGCTTTCATTTTTTAAGAGTTGCAGTAGTATTAATATTTTTATTTCAATTATAGAATTGTCCAATTCTTCTTGCATCTACATTTTCTTAGTTTAACTAAAGCTCATGGCTATCATTTTTTCTTTGTGGATTATACCATTTATTCTATAAGTGAATACTTCATTTTTTCCTCAAGGTGCATCCTGTCACCTTGTTTTATATTTATTTTGATTTTAATGTTATTTACCTATTTTTGTTATTATATTCCAGGCATATTATTAAAACTTCTATATTGCATTATTTTGTATGTACCTTTACAAATAGCCTAAAACTATACTTTTTCCAATCTGCAAATCTCTATGCTTTAATAAAGTTGATACACTCACATTTGTTGGAAGCTATAAAATGGGAGAACAGTTTTCTAGTTATCTGCCTTTCTTTATTTTCTATTTACCATTGCAATTGTTTATTTAACTCTCTCAGACTTTTGCTATATTTTAAAAATTATCTGTATTTCTCTTTTTCTCTTTTATTCCTTCTGAATACTTCGGAAGTTATACATTGTCTTTTAATTTTTCTTCATTATTATCCATTTATCGTTAACACACTGAACTGAATGTATTTTTCTAAAATTATTTAGAATTAGTCATTATACCTTTTCTTTCTCTAAGAACACAATCTCAGCTTTTTTTTTTTCTTCCTGGTCCCTTGTTCCACTCTTGTCTACGCCTCAAGACCCTTGGTCTCACTCATGTTAAGCATGTCTGCTATTTGAGTTTAAGATGTTAAGTATTATTTATTTTTACCAAACCACAACATCAGTAATGATTTAGACTGAATGACAAATAATACTGGTTTCTTTCTACTCTGCTATTACTTCCTCCCATATAACTTTGGCACTTAGGAAATGCTACCTGCTCTCCTTCACTTTTTTTTATAATACCCATTATGTTCTATAAAACTGCCCTGATGTTTGTCGGTATCCAGTGAAAGGCACCCTCCAACATAACACCATACAGGAGGCATCTCTAGAACCCAACTTGGGCTGCTATCTCAGTGCCATTGCCTTGTTTAGACCTTGGTGCTTTTTCCCTTTGTCCCCATCTGGGTCTTAATATGGGTTTACAAAAGAATTTCTTTACTTTAAACCACTGAGATTCTAGAATTTTTGCTTTGCGTCAGTGTTCCTTATCTTGATTAATTAAATAATCATTATATTTATAACCACAGGTCAGGTTCCCACTTAAACTGTGAGCAATTTTAGGAAATAAATTTTGATCCCTATAGTTCTATTTATAGTAGTTGGAAAGTATCTCTCTCAGAGTAGGTGTGAAATAAGAACTGAAACAGCAATACAGTGAATGAAAAAAATGCACGCCATCCTCTGGGATGGCAGGGATAAATGGTTACTACATTTAGATAAGACACAGAGTCTCTCACAATGCCTGGACAGAGCCGGCACACAACAAGTACTGTTGATAGTGTGATTTATGAATACACATCTTCAAGTCTCTCCAACTTGACAGAGAAACACAAGAAAGCTCTCTGCTATTAATATATTTAGAGGAAGTAAAAAGAGTCCACATTTTGTTTAGTGTGACCAAGACTCTTGTGAAGTGAGGACGTGATCTGCGATCAGTAGCTGCAGCATGAGGGTGAAGGGGCAGCTCTCCTGGGTCCCCTCGAGCGTTCTTATCACTCATGGCTGCTCACTTACACCACTTGTAAGGGGAGTATTGTGTCCTTCGCAAGCATCATAAACATGAAACTTCCGTGCTGTGATTCCAGCATTTTCATTTCCACAAGTGCTGATGATTGAACTACTATTGTAAATGGAGAACACATAACCAGAAGAGAAAGAGGGAGGGAGAGTGTATGTGAGCGAGAGAGGGTGTACTTTCAGCTTTTATTAAGAACCGCACTTCCTTGCCCCATGTAGGTGCCTTACTTGTGCAGTGACATTTCTACAAACATTTCATTTCTAATAACATCAAACACAAACATGCTTGTTAAAGCCACTTTTCCCCACAGAGGCCTTGGCAGCAGCACGATGATATTTCGATGGCTCTAGAAGGCTGCACCAGGTAAGTGTGCCTGGTTTTCTTAAGAGTGGCAGGAAGTGTGCATGACGACCCCAGAATTTCCTCTTCTCCCATGAACAGACAGACTTCCCTTTTGAATGAGATGGACCTAGGGCATGACATTCCAGCTGGAATCACTTATCCCATGTTTTAGGAGTCAATTTTTATATATTTTGTAATCATGTGCTGCTTCCTTAAATCCTCCCTTGACTAAAGGCAAGGAAGATGTACTGAAGGCTATCTCTTCCAGTTGGTCAACAACCTGCTCTTAATTTTTAAAAAGATAAAAAAGAAATCAAAGTTAGAGCCAAAAAAGAAAAATCAACATTTTAATGGAAAATCTTTTATTTTCTTAAAAAATTACTTCCCCCAGTTATTTCTTTACCTAATTGAAAAAAGCAATGCTCCTCTAGTGGGTCATGTGAAATACACCTTGAGTCTATTGAATACAGTGGCTTTATATACATGCTTTGTTTATTCCTGTGAGGTTGTTTCTCCTTCCCACAGTTCACTAATGGGGCATCTGAGGCTCAGCCAGCTTAGTGTCCTGTAAATAAAAGCTGTGTCTATGTGGGAACCTAGGGGAAGAAGCCAGTTCTGCCTCACCTCAGTGACCACGCTATCTACTCTGCCTCTAGGCCTCTAATCTATCTGGAGAGAGACTTCTTCCATCAGGCGCTGTTTTTATTAACATGTGTATCACTGTGATCACATTATCTGTGCTTTGTATTAGATAAAGGTGAGGGATACCTGAACAGTGGGAAGAGGGTAGGGGCTTGGGACACCTGGGTTCCACCCTTGTCCACTGCTGCCTAATCATTTTTGACTAAGAGTTTCTCTCTTCACTGAAAGCTGGGAAATATGGGTGCTATTTTTAGCCCTGTTGCTTTTCTAAGATGACTTCCAGCTCTAACATGCTACCATTTTCTGTGCCTCAGTCTCCCATCCTAAAACAAAAATGACAATAAAAATCATTGCTAAACAAGTACTTTAGGAGAAAGTTAGGAAAGAGAATATATATGCAAAGGTACTTTGAAGACAGAAAGACAAGTTGAAGAGAAACGTCCACGTGTTGGTGTTGTTAAACTGTCCATTGATGAAGCTCACTGCAGATTTTCTCTGCCAAGGACCTCAGCATTCATTTACTCGATCTCCCTACCATGTAGCCCTAATAGCATCCTAATCTAAGGCCCGTGCAGAATGGCAAGAAGGACCTCCGCGGTGGACAATGGATCACAGTTGTTAGCCAGACAAAGGGCAAAGGATATGAGTGAGTGGCTCACAGCACTTGAGAATGATTCAGGTAACTATCTCATTCTTTCTTCTTCTGGGCATAAATCATGGGCTCTAGCTTTCTAGGCTGCCAATTCAACACTTTTATAGGCACTTAATTCTCTCAGAAATTAAAAATATATACATACTCTTAGCAGAAAGTACCATTAGTCTTCAGTATGACACATGATTTGGTTTTAAGCCTCTATATGTCTCTTCCATATCCTATTGTGGGTTAGAATCCATCAAATGTCTGTGATGAATAGCCACTGTTGCCCAGGCTAGCCAACTCCCACCGATACTCCCCCATGCTTGTGAAAGTCGTCAGTGTAGCTTACAGTGGGAGCAACACATGGGCATTCCCCTGTGCCCTCCTGCTTCTAGATCTCCCATCTCCTCTCTGGGAAAGCAACAGGCAGAATCATAGAGGAAGCCAAGACAGTGGTCATCGCCAGCAAAACCAGTCTTTCTGGTCTTCATCCTCATCCTCTACCCTACTCTCCCCACACACCACATACCCACCTGTAGAGCGACCCAAGGCTCTTCTGGTCTCACTCTTATCTTTTCTTTCATTACCAGTGCTTTGTGAAACCCCTACACCCTGTGCTTTCACTGATAGGCAACAGCTTACTCTGTCTAGCCCTTCCAGGTATGGTTGCATTTTTAAAGACTTGGAACTTTCAGTTACAAAGAAATATGATTTGGGGAAAACCAGTTGGAGTGAATTTCTTGGGGTGAGGAGGCTATCCAAGGGGTTGTCCAGTCAAACCTTGAACTATGGCGTCCAGGTAGATTGTGGAATATATAAAACAACCTTGGAATGGGATCCAGATGAGATGATTCCATTCCAAGTTCTGCTTATATGAAGCTCAGAGTGTGATTGCCCTTCTAAGGACACCACTTCTTAGTGTAAAATAACAGTGTGGAATACTGATGAAAGGGTCTTCAAACTCTGTTCACCACCAAGTCTTTCCCCAAATTCAGCTGACAGAGGTAAGCATGTTTTTAATCAGTATTAATGAAGACCTCTCCTCTTGATTTCTACTTCTCTTTTTGTTTGGTTCCATTTTCATGAGGCTAAATGATTGCAAAATACATAAATCCTTCCTTAGACCAGACTATTCCTCCCCATAAAGTCTTCAAAGTACGTATGTTTACAGAAAGAAGTGGCTCAAAGTAGTAGTGACATTTTATTGAAAAATGAGTCATCAGCCTCAGCACAGGTCAATGGGTCTGTACTGGGTGCCCCAAGAAGCTTCCCACCTTCCTTTCAGTCTCAACTTGACTCCAACCACTGTACCACACTCTACTCAACTACATAATGGACAGCAGACTGCAAAGACGAGGTTACTAGGGCCCGTATGCACCTGAGTTGCTCATGTGTGTGACCTGGTGAGTGCTGATGGAGCTAAATGACTGTCCCATGATCTGCCCAGCTGGACAGGGTGGGCAGCTGTCCAAGTCCAGTGGGTCAAGGGAAGTTTGTCGAGGGGAATGACTTGATTCATTATGCATTCTACCATATTAAGCTCTAGAAATATCAATTACAACCTGTATAACTGTGGATAAGTTATCTGACCTCTTGACTTGCAAATTAATGATGATTGTATTCACCTTCTAGGGACACCATAAGGGTTAAATAAATGACATGCAGAATGCTTACACAGGAGACATTCACCTTAAATGGTGGTTTACTCCCTTACCCCTTTTGGACCCCTGACCTCTAGAGGAGGAGGGGTTTGGTTTACCCATGCACATTTTTGTGACCCCATCCAGGACTTTAATTTAAAAATTTGAATTTGGTAAGTGGCTACTTATTTTTTTTTAAATAAAGGGCATTTATTGACAACTCTGCCTGGGTTATTCTTCTCCCTCAAGCCTTCACATAATATCTAGACATTTGCATGGAAATCACATGGGAACAGAAGAGATGAAAGGATTTTGCTACTCAGGACCCTGCACATGGACCCTTCTAGCTGCAAGAGACAGAAACTCAATTCAAACCCAAATCCAGACCCTCTTAGCTGCAAGAGACAGAAACTCAATTCAAACTAACTTAAGCAAATAAGGGAACCAGGAATTCTAGAGGGGAGTGTCTGGCGCCACCTGTCCTACTGGCAATGATGGCCTCTCCTCTTGCTTCTACTTTCTATTGGCTCCATTTTCTTGTAGAAGTTCTCTCCCCTGTGTCAGGTGAGATGGCCCCTAATTGCAGTTCCTTTTCCCCAAAGAAACCTAGAAAACTAGGAAGAAAGAAACGAGTTGCCCAGCCCAGCATCCTGTGCCCACTGTTGTTGCGAAAGCATAGAAGTACCCATCAAACCACATGGAGCTGATGCCCAGTGTGCTTAGAGCATCGAAAAACAATAGTCACACAGTCCACTGCAGAACCCAGAGACAAAGTTTGGAAATAATCACCCTGAAGGCAGTGACTGTGTGATATTCTTATTGAATATAGACGTTATCCAGCACAAGGAATTGTTTTCTCAAGCAAGCTGACCAGTCCAGGAGCCACAGTATGTTGTTAGTCACTGTGCCAGGACTCTCACAGGATCTGTCTTGATTAATCCACAATAACTTTATGAAGGAAGTATTATTACTGTCCCTTTAGAGATGGGATGAGATGACATGAGAACATTGGGTATCACAGGATAGACACTGATGAATAGAAACAGACGCAGCACCAGGTCTTCTGATTTTAAACCTTAAACTCTTTCGGTTACGTGACTGTATCGTACTGCTTCTTTTTGAGATAATGATGACAACTTACAGACATCCAGGCCAGGTGCCTTTGCCTGTAATTCAATTAAAGAAATACTGAGAACTCTCCTTTCATAGAATTTAGGACTTACGTCTCTGTATCTTTAATTTCTGAGGTGTTAAGAGTTACACTTTCATTTTAATGTTAGTTTAGACAATCAGGAAATCTGCTACTCTAAATTCTCAAAATAGAGCCACACAGTTCCAACATCCTGTTCCCAGGAGAAGTGGCCGCGCGCAGGTACCCGTCCAAGATGGCAGCTATGGCCGCCCTTTCAAGGGAGAGTCCCTTTAAGCCCGGAGACTGCCTTGTCCCCACTGTGGCTTCTGCCCTCCCTGAAGGGACACGGCAAGTGAAAGCTGAGCCTTTTCAACCCCAGACGTGGGAGGGCAGGCCAGCTCCCTCGTCCCCAGGCCTGTGAGATCAGCCACCGCACAGTGCCTGGGCAGAGGCCGGCCACAGTGGGCAGAAGGCAGAGTGGCAGCACGGCCACTTTTGTTAAGTCCTAAACATTATTTCAGCTCTGCTCTTTAGATTTAAGCTCCTGCAGCTCTTTCCATAATAGCTGAGAGAAATAAAAAACACTGGCTCCTCACCTCTTCCTCCCTCCCGTGTGGGTACCTCACACAGCCTCCTCCTCTTCCTCCCCCTCCTGGGCCATGTGTGTGCCATGGCACGTCCCTTCTCCTCGGGCTGCCATCAGGGTTCAGCTGGGATTTGGACAGCAGGGCAGCCAGGTCCCACAGTGACCTTCCTAGACTTATTGTCTCTGGATGGGTAAGGTGACAGGTGCACACTGGGGCAGTTTACAGCTATTTGTGCTAGCTCATCTCATGCAGTGCAGAATCTCAAGCTGCCACATGATGAAAGGTTTATGAAATGCGATCCCGGCTGCCTTCTCCTCAGAAGTTAAAGACCTCATCTGTTTCCCCATCCTTATCCTTTATTTTGTATGCCCCTTCCTTATTCCTTTTCTGCAAACAGAAAGAATCATTTCTGTAGTAAAGTTCGCTTAACTTCAAGGAGTGCGGATAGCCAGAGAATATCATTCTGCCTAGAATTTGAGGTCCCTCTCCTGACATCAATTTTGTCTTAGGCCTTTCATCCCCCTCTGCAAAATAGCTGACCCATGAACTGGGAAGTAAATGGTGCATAACATAAAGCTGGCTAATGCAAGAAGCAAAGTGAGTCCCACAGACATCTGATGGGAAGAAATGCTTGAGCCTGTAAGTCAGAGGAAGGTGCTCTGATTGCTGGAGGAATTGATTTCAAAGTATCTCCTTCCAATCACAGCTTCCCCCAATCAGAGGTTCTTTAGTCATTGCCTCTTCTAGTTAGAGAAATCCTTAGCCATAGCCATAAGCCATCCCATAATGGGAAGACCAAGGTACCTACTTTTGGGAGAGTGATAGCAATAGAGATTCCCATCTCCAAGTCTGATATTTCCCAAGACTAGAATGGAAAATGGAAAGGAAGAATTGGAACTCCATAAATGTTGCCTGTTTCATTAAGCATGAGGCAGGCTTGTTTGAATTATAGCAATGAGCTGCTAAATGATCCAACAGGCCTGTATTGGTGACATTGTGTTGAACCCCATGACAAAGGAGAGGGAAAGATGCCTTGACTAGAAGAAGGTTAACGATGTACTTTTGAGAAACATGGAGGGCATTAGGAAATTTTACTCTGTGCGTAAATTCAAGCATTGAAAGAGCAATCATTCTCCAGATAGTTCAGCATTTAGCGGCATTCAGAGCCCACATCAGATTCCCGGTTTTGTCATCTCTGAGGATATGTTTGCCCCAGTGAATGCACAATGAGTAATGCGGCAGCCTCTGTGTCCAGGAGTCTCAGATCCCAAGCACAGATAGCTTCTCCCAGGGACAGTGCTAGGCACATCCATCTCAATTCAGTCAAAGACAGTAAAATAAATGAAAGCTAGTTGATGGTTGTGATATATGATTAGTTAGCAGTGGGATAAAAGCACAATTGCTAGCCCCATGTCAGACATGGAACCGAGATGACAGCCCAAGCCCCAAAGCCCTGAGGTGCAGAGCTGGGATTTGGACCAGCCTGAGTCATCAGTAACAAGCCACTTCAGGGTGGAGACGACAGGGGTCTGTGCCTGCCAGTTACCAGACATGATTACCTTCCCTCTGTGTAGAGAGTAACTACTGAGGATCAGACCTGGTGCTAGGGGTCATTATTTTTTAATCTTGTCAAACAGCAGGATAAGTAAGATAGAAGACCACACACTGGTCTCCACAACCCCTAATCCACCTGGGGTATTTCCAACTCTTTTTGTTAATTGATGGTATCCTCTGCCCCAAGTACTGCCCTTTCTGCCTCAGATTCAGAGTCTTCACAAATACTACCATCTCCAAAGGGCTTCACAAAATACCATAGAAAATGACCATCGATCATGCACTGCTATGGGAGTTTCCTATATTGTCTGTATCAACATGTGTGTTGTTTCATAAGACATTATTTTGTAATCTCATATGCCATTAAATTAGCTAAAAGGTTATGTGTAAAGATGTCTGATAGCTATGTGGGTCTCTCCCAGTATTTAGCATAGGATGTTATTTTTGAAGTTGACCTAACACAAATTCTTAAGTTTAAATCCTGACTCCATTCCTTAAAGGTACGTGGCTATGGACAAGCTTGTCCACATCAGTGTGCTAAAATGGGGGGTGATAAGAGCACCACTTTAGAGATCGTGAGGATTTAATGAGAAAAATATGCACAAAACACTGAGAACTATGCCTGGCATGTAGCAAATGGTTAATAAATGTCAACCATGATGATTGATTCCTTATTGTTGTCACACATACCAGTGCATGATAAGTGGTAACTGCAAGGATTTGTAGTTTAGGGTGAAGACATTTACAAATGTTAGCATCTCTGCCTCTCCAGGTTGGGACCTAAGACTTATCAGTGACCCACAGTCTTTATCGCTACTCTGGAGAGAAGTGCAATGTGGTGAAAGGAAGCCACCTTTCCTTCTGTAATGTACCGTTATCACCTGCTGTCATGGTTGTTCTAAAGCATTTAATTACACATGTCATTGTGCTGAGTGCTGCACAAAAGGACTCGTCTATAGATAAAATTCTTGTCCCTTGGGAGCTCACAAAATCAAGGACATTTTGATAGACGTATGAATTAGAACTTAATGGAAAAAAAAAAGTTAACTTAAAACATCTTTAACATTGAAAGGGGCCACAGAAATTATTCCAGTTCTGTAATTTTATGTACAGAAGCCAAAGTTCTCCGAGGTAAAATGACCTACCCATGGGGTAGGTAATGAGGAGCTGAGACTGGGATTTGCCGGGCCCCTTCCTCTCCAGGCACAGTGCTCCACACCCCTCACCTGCGGAGGGCACTGATGCTCCATACCTCCAGGGGGCGCTGTATGCCCCACCCTTCTAGGGGGTGCCGTATACCCCCCACCTCCAGGGGGCACTGTACCTCACATCTCCCTGGTTGCTGTACACCCCACAGCTCTAAGGTGCTGTACCCTACACCTCCAGGGAGCTGAATACACATCTCCAGGGATGCTGTATACTCCACACTCCAGGGTGCTGTACCCCACACCTCCAGAGAGGGGGCGCTGCTCCCATCCCCACACAGCATATGGCAAACTGCCCCTGCTACACTGGTGCAGAGGGCAGTGCTGTGTTCGTGTCACTTCTGTTCCCAGAAACACAAATGGACAATGAGTACGTTTATTCTATGTAGTTTGAGAATATATTCATTACCTTTTTTATGAGGGTTACAAGAAAATATAAACATTAGCTGTGGAGTTAATCCTGGAAGAATATTTTTTAAATGTGTGTGCAGGTATGGACGTGGCAGTAGTAGCGGTAGGAATGTGACAATGAGGTAGGGAAGGATCTGTGAGGGTTTATGTCATCTAGAATTTTTGTTCACGTCTGGATCTTGCTTCTCATAAGAAGCCAAAAGTTGGAGTCAACTTCACAGGCCTTAGAATTAGATCTCTTAAGAGGTCATTGTATTCATTCAGTTATTTCTGTCTGGTTTTTATTCTTTTTTTTTTTTTTTGGTGGTTTTTGGCCAGGGCTGGGTTTGAACCCACCACCTCCGGCATATGGGGCTGGCACCCTACTCCTTTGAGCCACAGGCGTCGCCCCCTTTATTCTTACCTATCACCGAGGAGATGAATGTCTACACTTCTCTGAGGACATCTGATAACTGCATGCAAAGTTTACATTCAGAAAGTCCCTCAGCTGGCTAACTTAAACCTGTCTTGCTGTATTCATAACACTGCAGACATGTATGATATTCTTTGTAATGAATGCAGGTTAAATGAACTCCTATCTTGTTCTCTTTTAAAGAAGGTTCTGCGTATTCAGACTGCAGACTTTCTTCTTATGTCCCAAATACTTTATCCCCTTTCATGGTATTATATGCGCAGGGCTGACTTAGGAAATCCTTTTTTAAAAAATGAATGAAAAATAGCAGTAACATAGATATTCTGAGACAAGAATGACAGAAGAAAATAGAAAGTTATTTACTATTTTCAAGGCAACTAAGTGGAAAGGTTGATGAGAGAGAGAGAGAAAAAAAATCTGTCATTGAATGATATTTCCATCAGAGAGGAAAATAGGTACCAGCAAATGAAATTTGACTCATCTTTGCAAGTTTCACTGAGCATGAAAATGTTCCTTTAAAATTTCACGTAAGCCATGCCTGGCTATGGGATTTTTCCAGTGCGAAGGGAATCTAAGTTCAGGAGGCCAAGGAATGCCAGGGGGAAAGGGATTTTCTGGTGCTTGGGGCTCAGATACTGTCAGTTTAAAAAATGAAAGTAATATAGAAGGGGCAAAGTGGCATTTATCATTCTATCTCTCCAGGCTCCTGTCTCTTTAATCAGCTAGCCTGATTTGCCCAGTAAATGATTCCTGAGAGTGTGTGTGTGTGTGTGAGTGCGTGTGTGTCTATGCGCGTGTGTTGTAGCTCTTGTCAATCCTTGGATTAGAACCAATGATTGCAGCTTGTAGGAGGGCTGTCCAGGGCCAGATTGTACAATGTGTCTCAGTGCCAGAGTATGAGTGGAGGTAATTACGGAGAAGTCAGACTCTCTCACACCCTCGGCTTTCTTGTGTCCTTCAGCAAAATAGTGGATTTAAATCTCCTTGCACCAGCTTGAGAGCAACACAGTCTACCAGGAAGGAAAGGAAAAAAAAAAAAACCGAATCTGACAAAGAAGAAGAAAAAGAAGAAGAAAAAAAAAAATCATGAGAACCCTCCAGGCAAAAATGCACAATTCTATCTCTTGGGCAGTCTTCACGGGGCTGGCCGCTCTGTGTCTCTTCCAAGGTAAGCGTTTGCTGTTGATTTGCCTGGACCCAGGAATTGTGCAGTGTGCTTTCTGTGACTCGCAGACTCCCCGAGCCGGCTCTGCTGCGCGGCTTGCAGGTGGAGGAGAGAGCGTTCAGACAGAATGGCTGGGACTTCATTCTCCCGACCAGGCGGGGAGAATATTGATTTGATTCTGGCTGCTACCGGAATGAGGGAATGTATATGCATAAATGAAATGTGTTTCGTGTTCCTTTTAGGTCTGCGGTTCGTACGAGGCTCCCCGGCTTCACGCACATTCTTGCGTTTGCACACACACACATACAAGGAAGCACACACAAGAACGGGGGAAAATTACAGATTCGGAGGGCAGAGGGGTTGCTAGCGGGGCTGCTAATGTTTGCTTATGCGACTGGGAAGAAATTACGAGTGGAAACTTTAAATTTTGGCCAGTGAACTTGCAAAGCTTCTGAAAGGAGCAAATGGGGGGAAACGCAGGCTGGAACCCACCAGGTTTCTCCTGTGAGGTTGTGGTCAGCTATCCAGCTTCAAGGGATGAATCAATTTGCAGCAG
The DNA here is from genome assembly GCA_963573935.1 of Arctocebus calabarensis. NCBI lineage: Eukaryota > Metazoa > Chordata > Mammalia > Primates > Lorisidae > Arctocebus > Arctocebus calabarensis. Next base: position 70,947 of record CAUYON010123694.1, on the reverse strand, counting down.
TGGTGGACAACTATGTTAGTTTTGAATGTGTTTCGGGGTGTGTTTGTGGTAGGGGTGGGGTGGGGGTGTGGATAGCAATCAGATAAAGGGGAGGGGAGAGAGGCTCTGAAATTCCAAAAAGCTTTTCTTAGTTGAAGGGAGTGGAATGCTAATTTTTTGTTTATTTATCGGCTGAGCCCAGAGCGCTGGGGCTGCAGCTGAGTGTGCTTTGATGCCCCTGTGTGGTGTCCCCTGCATTTGGAACCTGCCTCCAGCTCGTCCGTGAGCAGCACTGTGCAGCCCCCCACACCCTGCCCCAGTTCTGACGTTCCTTCCAGCAGCCGAGTTACCGCTAGCCTGCTCGTTCCGCCCACCCGTCCTTAGGGGTCTCTAGTTTACCTCTTTCATATAAAGATGCCTGAACTCACAGGGATTGAGACAGCTGAAAAACTTTCCCTGGGTCCTAACGTAGGGCTTTCTAGGCCGAGCCCTCGGGAGGGTTGTGGGGCTCGGACCTGTGCTGTTGTATTCCCAGAGGAAAAGTTCCATCTGATAGACTGAAAAAGGATGGGGAGTCCCCCCCACCTCGTTCTCTTCTCCCTCTGCAGCATAGAGTTCTCGTGGACTCTACTGAGTCCCCACGCTCGAGTTCTGCTGACCCTGCTCTGAGGTCAGGCGTGGGGGACTGCTGCTGTCCCCATGGCAGAGGTCGCCATGGCTGCGGTGTGGATCCACGTAAGGTGGGCAGAGGGGCCGAGCTGAGGGAATCAACTGTGTGCACCCTTGCTGGGCTCGGGGAGGAAGGCAAGGGGGCGTGGGGGGTCTGCACTGGATGACAGGGTGGTGGATCTGGCAGGGATACCTGTGAGGTCACCTGCAGCGTCATTCCCGGGGGGGCACAGGCCTCAGGAGCTCTCTCCTCTCCAGGGGCATTGGTGGGTGTTAGGAGGGAAGGGAGTCAGCCTGGAGGTATCCTTAATTGATTCGTCTTACATAACGTGAAGCACCAGCGTGTGTGCGCGTCTGTGTGCACCCTGGCTTGTTCTGTGCACAGAGAGCACAGCCCTGACGCTGGCAGTGGGGAAACCGAGTTCAGGGCCAGGCATCTTCGGGGGAACAGCTTCTGTAGGTGGAGCTGACAGCAGAAACGGAAACTAACCAGGCAAGGGGTGGAGTGAAGGGTCAGGGTAGAGAGAGGGAGGGTCCCGACCCCTCAATAACTCCCATCTGTCCTCAGATCTGTGTGTCTTCTCTCTATAACATCAAACTGCAGAGTGACCCAACTTCCACCAGCAACAGCCCCGCTGGCTGCATGCCAGGAGCCCCAGGGCCATACTGAATTTACATATAAATTAGCATACGTGAGGGTTTTTTTTCATCAGAATAAATGCAGGGAAGCATAATATTTGCTCATACTTTGAATCATTCCTGAATAAATGAGTAGAAAGTGGTTGTGCAAATTTCTTCAGGGCAGAAATCTGATTTGTGGTCTTGTTTTTCTCCTGGGGTGGGGGTGGGGGTAGCAGGAATCTCTCAAACCTCCTCACATTCTACCAGATCCTGAATTTCCGAACAGGAGTGATGCCCTGATTTGTGCTGCTCAGCCCTGAATAGGCTTCAGTGTGTCAGGATAGAATGAGGCTTCCCAATTTCAAGGCAGAATGACCCCCAAAGACCCTCACACCACACGCCAGTCGAACACGGCAAAGGTGATGTCTGTTTTCTCTTGCAGGGGAAGAGAGCCGGAGCCTGCCAGCTATCTCTTATCAAACTTACAGAATTACTGAGGCAGCCCGGGTCTTGCCTGCAATAATCCACCCCTATTGCATTGACCCAGTGGGACTAGTTAGGATGCAGGGCACATTCTAAGGCAATTTTTTCTTCTCTGTTTTTGTTTTAAGCTGGCTCTTCCTAGAGCTGCTACTTCCTGTGTTTCCTGCCTCTTAAAAAGGTGCCTGGTGCTAGTGGCAGGTTGTGGGCCCCTCCCTCGTCTATTCCCCCACCCCAAGCCAACCAGCAGCCATGATCCAGCTTAGGGGGGGAGGGAGTTTCCGAGGGAATCAGCAGTGATTAGTGACGGTGGAGGGGGGGTGATTAGCTCCCGGGGGCCCTGGCCCTAAGATGCACCAAGGTTGATTAACTAGAGGCACCTTTTTCCCGGGAACAGGTGCCAGGGAGCAGGATTCGGTGCTGTCCTTTTCAGCACACCCGCCGCCCACCTTCTGCCACTGAGAGGCTGGGAGAGGAATGGCTGGTTTTGCTACAGCTTTCTCTTTCTAGAAACTCAACCATTTCTCCTTCGAAGGATTCTTGTTCCTTTAACACCTTCCGATTAGCCTGGCTGGGTTCTTCTCTAACCTTTCTAACTTTTTCTCATCTCCTCACATCCCACATCAACATATCTGCTTGCCGGAGACACGGACACGGCAGAGCAGAAGAAAAACTGGGCTAAGTTCACACTCCTCTCTGCCGGGCGCCCAGGATGTGGGCTCGGCTCAGGTGGGCGGACCAGCCAAATTCCTGTAAACATTTGGTGCCAGGAGCAGCCTGATCTGGGCAATGCTTTTGAGATGTGAGAGAGGCAGATGAGACCATAACAATGTTTACTGGCAAAGTGGAAAATTCGGTTTGGGTAACAGGCCCCTGGGCCTGATGGAGGCATGGCAGGCACTTGGAAGCCTGGCAGTGTAAGTCGGGGGCAGAGAGCTTCCCACCTGGAAACTGCTTGTCGTGCGTGGAGCTGCCGACTCTAGGCACGTTGCAGCGAAGGCGTGCAACTAGGAATCCTGCTCACCTCCACCTTCCATGGACTGTGACTGTCCTCTGGGCATTAGCTTCAAGGTGCCGGAGAGTCTCAGCTCTGACCTGGCTACTTGAAGGCCATTCTTAAAAATCACAGCTTTCGTTACCAAGAGCAAAGCCCGACCCTGGTCTTGACTTTTCCTTTTTTGGTTTATTGAAAGCCAAATATAAGCCTCACAACCCCTTCTTATCATCTGAGATGAGCGGCCCCTGACTTCTGTTATCTCTCAGTGAGCTGCTTCTGCAGCGCTGGTGTTAATTATGGGGTCCCAAATAGTGTCTCCAAGGGTCCCTGTTGGTCCCTTGCCCGAGGTGCTCCAGCCTTGGTTGCCTTCTGTCGACTCCCCGGGGCCCTGTTGCCTGTGTGGGTGCAGTCCATCAGTGCTCCCATGCATGGGTCAAACAAACTGGGGTTGGCAGTAGCGACAGTGTATCCCTGGGGATGACGTGAGCTCGTTCAACATCCCAGGAAGTGGCAGAATTTCTGAATCAACCTGGGACACGTGATTCTGGCATGTGCAAGAAACACATGGTGGAGAGACTTGCCTGGCTCTGGCTGTGAGGGGGACGTATACTTTGGATGGAGCAAATGGGATGGTTTCGGGATTTGGCTTTGGATGGGTCCAGGATTTGGCTCTTTTCCAAGGGGTTCTTTTTGGAGCTCAGGGCCTGTATCTGCTCACAAACTAGCATGCTAAAGATTAAAAAAAAAAAAAAGATATTGCTTTCTGCATTCCATGTAGCCTTACAGAGGTTCTATAGACTCTCCAAATACCCAACATGCATGGCCTCCAGGTTTTAAGCCAATGCTGTGGCCTGACCACAGCTCGGTGGGGACCATGTCCATCTGAGCTCCAATTTCCCTTATGTTTTGTTGGAAAACTCTTCTCCTTCTGTGAGCCTGTCTCCCCACCTGCCCAGTAGGCCGGGGAGGGACTCCCCTGGGTGTTGTAAGGAGTCATTAATGCTCGTAACACTCTGAACATGTGGCGCTAAGTGGAACTCCATGCTGAGACTGTCGTATTTATGCAGTTTACTTTCTTTCTGCTCTATTGTCTTTTTACATGTTTACTTTATGTCTATAGTCATTTGAAATTCAATAAAACAAGTTAAACATAAAAAAATGAAGCATGCAAACATAAGGAAGTCGACGGCATATAGGTTGGATAGGATCGGAGGGAGGGTGCCACCCCTGGCGGTCCTCCCAGCGTCCCCTCTGCCCTGGTGGAGGATGTTTTATTCCACGGGAAAGGGACACTGGGGATGGCAGAGGGGCCGTAGCAGGAACTTGCAGGGGGCATGCTTCCACCCCTGTGTGACGGAGGAGTCTGCCTGGGAGAGGTGTGAATGGTGGAGGGGAGCCCTGTGTGCAGGGAGAAGGAGGAGGTGTTTCAGTGGCAAAAATCTCTAACCTCCACTGGCAAAGGGTGGGAGGAAGAGGGCTGTCACCTCTGCTGTGACGATGATTCAGGCCAGTGACCTCTGACAGCTTTGAATTTCTGTGTGTGAGCGAGTGTGCACTCTCCTGGATTCAGCCTGTTCTCACTATGCTACTGATTCAACTTAAAGGACACGAGAGTGCAGCTACTTTCCTCTCACCCTCTCTCCCTCCCTCTCTCCTTTTCTTATTCTGCCCCCTCTCCCCTGCTTCTCTCTTCTCCACTTTCCCTTTTTGTTTCTTCCTTTCGTTTTTTCTTGCTCCTCTATGGGAAATGTAATTGATCAGTTGACAGATCTAGGTCAGGCTCGGAGGGTTACTCTGCACATGCTGGCTTGCCCAGGAGGAGGAGGGGAGTCTGCCTTCCCAGTTCACAAGGAGCCCCGGACATGGGGACATGGTGGGACAGGGGAGGGCCCAGAAGACCCTGGGCAAGTGCGGCCCTTCCCAGTAAGCATCTCCAGGACGCACAGTCTTCGGCTCTTTGGTGTCCCTGATACTCTAATTTCCCGCATCCAATTTATCTTTGCTTCTTTCCTGCCTTTTCCCTCAGCTTCTATACTCTGCTTCTTTCTGTTTTTTTTCTTCTTCTTCTTTCTATCATCCCCTCCTTGTCTCCTCCTTTCAAAATCATGAGGGAAAATCACAGAACCTCTCCTGCTTAAGACATATTAGAGAAATGGCCTTTTGTTTATTTGCAAGAGGAAAAACAGAAACCCTGCCAGAAGAACTCTGTAGGTCATTTGCAAACTGCAAAACAAACCAACAAAGATTCACATTCTCAGGGCCGAGAAGAGAATATTTCAAGAGAGACTGTCAAGCTCGGAAATCAAATATTGGAAAACACACGCTCCAGCTCTGTTGGTGAGGACATCTTCGGTTACTAAATTTGATTTTTGTGTGTTTGTTTCTATGAGAGTATTGCTCTTTGTGGTAATATAAGACTGGTCAGAAAACCACTGGTTCAGGCACCAGTGGTGCTTCATTGGCTCATCTTGAAATTGTCAGGCCAGCTCTTTGTTTCTCCATTGGTCCAGGTACCAGCACGTGTTTACTGAGCACCTACTACATTTTCGCATTGTTTGGGTTCTGGGAATACAATAGTGACTAAAAACTGCTGGGTGAGCCCAAAGATCTAGTGCAGTCTCCCGGATTTGGCTCAGTTTGTTCTCCTTTGTACCAAATTTAAAGCCCCAACAGGAGCCCCAGTAACTAGGGTAAAGATTGCATGACGCAGCTTCTGGTGTCCTGTGCAAACGATGCTGGGAGGGCAAGAACGTCACTAGCCCTCAATCCTTACTTGGAGCCAGGGAGCCCCAGGGACGATGCTCACCTCTCGGTTCTGTGTTACGGTGGATCAGAGGTGTTGTCTTTGCTATTCCGCATCCCCCTTGCCAGAAAGGGCCTCATGGACACCAGAGGTGCCTTTGGTTACAGGCAGGATGCTGAAAGGCGGCGTGAGTTAATTTCCTTGTGACCACTGTCCTGTGTCACTTGAATTATTGGTTGATTCTTAACACCCCTGCCACCCGTCGGGCCTACCCACCTCCTGCACAGAACGAGAGGGCCAAGAAGATAAAGGGAGAACACTTTAGATAAGACCGGGGAAGAATATGCCTGAGACAGCTACTCTGTGGGACGCATGCTGTTCATTTGACCTCTACGAGGGATTCATGTTTCAGGGTAGATCTAAGATAACTTCCCTTTGGAGAACCCCTTTTATTTGCTACCTTCTCATCATACCTGATTTAGGGTTGCTGGAGTAGCACGAATGCATCATTAGCTGCAGGAATTTTTTGTTCTCTGTACAGTGCTGGGACATCACACCATGGCACTGTTCTCCTATACACCCACCTTCTTTTCATCCATCAGCTGTATCTTGAGGTCCATGTGCCCAGAGGAAAAAAGGCTTCCCTCAGATTCACCTGTGCATGAGAGCCACACCCAGAAGGCTGCTGTCTGCATTTCTTGAAGCTTTCCTTAGCTTCACTCAGGCACAAGAGCAGCTAATTACCTTTCTCATGGACCCATGACTCTTCTAAGTTCAGCAGCCTACAGCAATTATCCACCTCCTGACCCCATCTCAGAAATCAGAAAAGTCCTCAGAGAATGTAAATCTGCATTTACACCTGTTTGCCATACTCTCTAAGCCAATGGTTTGCAAACTTGACGTGCCATAGCATTATCTGGGGAGCTTTACAAAAACACCAATTTCTGGATCCTGTCACAGGCCAGTTAAATCAGACTTTCTTCACATGGGGCCCTACAAGGATGTCTTTACGAGCTCTCCAAGAGGGCTCCGTCTGCAGGCAGATTGAAAATTTACTTCTCAAACCATCTGAAAATGTTCTGTGACCTTGGGGGAGGGCACATCCTCTACGGGGGCCTCAGTTTTCTCACTCTAAAATAAAGCAGTTGGACTAAAAGATTTTCACATTTCATTCCAAGTTCAACATTTGGCAATTCTGCAAATAGTCTTTTTGAGTATAGTTATTGATAGGCAGTGGTGCTGAAAGAAAATACTCAGAACCAGCTTCTGCCTGCAGGAAGCTAAGAATACAGACAGCGTCGCAGCCGGAGGAAGAGAGTCAGAAGATGTCGTGGTGAGTGTGTGCAGCCGCCACATACTGTATCATCTGTGTGATATTTGTATGTGCATATGCGTGCATTTATTTACCTCTAAAGCATCCTTAGAATGGAAGGACGAATTAGTCAGAGTGCTTCAGGGAGGGGGAATAAGGAATAATAATGACTTAATTGATCCATGCTTAGGGCTTCCTACGAGAGAACTTCAGAAGGCATTTGATTGAGAGTCAAGAGGGTATGTGTTCAACCATGTCAGAGAGTCCTCAGCAAGGGTGAGCAATGGCACACACTCCCTCCTCAGGTGTGAGAATTGCGTATTTCTCTTCCACCTGTCTTCCTTCCCTGTCTCCCGGAATCGGTTATCCAGGCATCATGTTGCTTTCGTTGCTCTCCTCCTGGTTGATAAAGGTTCACACTCACAACCTCCAAGGCAGTTTTGCGGCTTTGTGTGTCCAGGCAGAAGTGGTGCTGGCCTCAGCTGGCCAGCCAGGGCAGCTCTCACAGTGCAGCCAGGAGTGAAAACTTGTTTGTTCTCTGATGGAGTCAGCAGGTCTGAGAGGCAGGAGTGCAGCCCAGCTACTATGCAGGTTCACGGGCAACCCACACACTCACCCGGCTCCCCGGAGTGCTGTGTGGACAGCCCACCAATCAGTCAGCTCAGGCATGGCGGGACCTTCAGATGCTTTCTTTCAACTCTGCTCTTTGAGCTCTGACAGCACAGCCACGTATGTCCTCAGCCCCTTTAGTCTCCTATAATGGGGACTCCTTCTCTCCAGATAGTCTGGGACCCCTGACTGGAAGTTGGGAAGGGGAGGAAGGGGAAGAGGTGGGAAAAGGAGAAATGTCTGCTTTCTAAAAGGTCCCAACCATTTGTTCTGGATCTGAAGGGTCATTGCCTCAAGGCCAGACTGTCTAGGTCCAGACCCTGGCTCTGCCACTGCTTAGTTTGAACTGTGGCTGAATCAACCTCTGGGTGAGTCAAGTCTTCTCTTCAACCAAGTAGAGATCCTTACAGGACTTACCTTGTAAAGCTGCCATAAGGATTAAGTCACTTAATGCAGGTAAAGTATTTGGATACTGCCTGGCACATAGTGAGTGCTCAGGAAACACTACCCAGTAGTATAATATCATGATTGCGGCTTAATTCTACCACCCTCAGGACAGGTCTCATTTTTCTGCCACACGGCTGCTTTCAAATATTTGAAACCTCCCTTTCTCTCCTGAATCTCCTCTTCACTAGATTAGACATTCCGAAGTTTTCCTTCTGTTTTCTATATGACCGTCCACAGAAAGGGTGTTGATTGTCCTCTAACGTTATCTAACGACTCTGTATTCGTGTCAAAGTCATCTTCTGCCTGTGTGTTCTGAGGAGCTCAGTGTGTTACAAGATTTTGGGACCTCTCCTGGTCCCAATTCCAAGTGACAAACTCAGGGTACTGAGGTTCTCAGGTTACAAACGAGATAGGGTCTGTAGGTTGGTTCTTAGGTTGAAGTTTCATGTAAGTTGGAAGAGGTGTTTCCCTATTTCCTGTCATAGCCTCCATTCATGAGTGCGAGTTGTACATTAGTCCAGTTTGTAACTTGCAGACTTACTGTAATAGCCCCTGTTAGTACATATGAGTTGCCTGTAAGTCAGATGCTTATAACCTGGGGGCTGCCTGTCCTGCCTGATCCTTCGACCCTTCAGGTGTTACTGTCCTTCCCCCCCTTGGCACATGGGTGCCCACTGTTCCTTCTGCCCATGCTTGGGCTCACCCTGCCCTTGTCTGCTGTGAAAATGTTTTTTATGATTCCAGCTCAGCACCCTGTGATGCCCTTCACTCCCTCCCCACATGCTTCTGTTGCCTTTGGTCTTCTTTTGCTCTTCATATCCACAGCAGGTTAGGGTGGTGACTTGTTTTCATTTCTGCCACCCCTTACCAGGTTGTGGGCTCTAGCAGGGCAGGGGCTGACATACTTATCTTTATAATCCTAGCACTCCTACCACAGTAACTGGGACAAATGGGACACTCCTTATTTATGGTAGGAAGGGAGAGGGAAGAAGGCAGTGGGTAGGAGGAAAGCCTGAGACCCCACGGAGCATTTCAGCAGCCATATTACTCTGTTGCCTTGCAGTAATATATTGTTAGTATGGATAACCCAGCCCTTCCTTATCCTATGCCCGTGTCTTTTCCCCATGTTTGCAAGAGCCTGACCTCAGAACGTACCCTTCTGAAGTCATCTTGTTACACAGTCAACTCATCTTTTCTGCCAAACTTTTGTTTTTTTACACACATATTAGTAAAGCCTCCAGGCTAGAATCAGTGATAAACAGTGTGTTATAGGCCCCTAAGCAGTAATATTTGTGTAACTCAACATTTCAGGCCAAACTTACCCAAGAGCAGAAAATAGTCACTACAGTGGTGAACTGACCAGATGGGTGGGGCAAAAGGGAAGAGCCTTTGTCCCCATCTGGGTGGGTGCTGGCATGGGAGGGAACAAGAGGAACAAGGAAGGATGGCTCTAACAGAAGAGGAAAGTACTGGACAGATCTGTCTACTTGCAGGAGATGAAGTTTCTAATCAGTTTCTCCAAATCTACTCTCTTTCTTCTTCCACAAAGGAGGCCACTAGGGCATCTAACTCTCCTCCTGTATAGCCCAGAGCAAATTTGGCTCAGACATGGAAAGGATTAATTGACAGCTTTTCTCTTAATGCAATTAGAGATACAGGAACTTCTATAGTTGGATAAACGATTTTGCTAATTCTTAAAACAAATAAGAGTTAATTAACTGTTATATATTTCTCCTTTCCTTTCCTTGAAAGCTTCTTAATAGAAGGCTCTAAATGCCTTATCATTGTTTTTTCATTACTTTTCCACAGTTAAAGCCTTGTCCAAGGTTAAAATATTTCAATCATCAAATCCAAAGGCATTTTTATAGACTCTAGAGTCCATAGAATTTCACATGCCCCCCTCCCAAGGCAATAATATTATCTGAATGATGTTCACTAATTCCTATTCAAAAATTTCAGAGATTTCCAGTGGCCAGACACTCACCACTTGAGTGGTTCTCATTCTGGCTGCCCAACTGGTTTGCCCCTAGAGATTGTTATACGCAGCGGCCTAGGAATAGGTTGGAATAAGGCAAGGCCACTTCTATTTTGACAGAACAACAGGTGATTTGGTTGAGCAGGTGTAGTTAAGAATAACTGATGTTAAGGCAGTGCCTGTGGCTCAAGGAGTAGGGCGCCAGCCCCATATGCTGGGGGTGGCGAGTTCAAGGCCAGCTCTGGCCAAAACTGCAAAAAAAAAAGAATGACTGATGTGAAAACTTTTTTTCATAGCTGATAAACTACAGAGGACACTTTACTATTCTGGCAGGCACTTTTGATGCCTCCTCAATATCAATTCTATGCTCTCTCTTTACAAACTGCACTCTAAATTTTTTCATGGTAGCAATGGGCCATTTATAACACCTCCCTGAATCCCTTATAGCTTGGGCATGGTCTTGTAATGTAATCAGGCCAACAGGCTGCAACCACAGGATTACAGGTAGGGGTTTTAAGGATTGCACTCAGATGGCTTGTGCTTTTTGGTTTTTATCGTTGTTCTTTCTTGACTGGAAGCCTAGGACCCCTGCCTGGAGGTGCAGGAGCCAATGTGAAAACAGGACAAAGAACACACATCAAGAATGGCAGAGAAGGAAGCTTTTAGGTTAAACCACATGGATCTGCTGTTTTGATACATCAAAAATCACTGAGTCTAGACAATTTCGTATGAAGCTATCTAATAGAAGAAGCTCAGGTTCAAGATGACATAGCAGTTGTACTGCTTTGGAAAGACTCATTATCCCTTGTATAGAAAAAGTGTCCATGTAATTAGGTTTCTGTTACTTGCAACTGAATGAAATTCTAATGAATCTGGGTAGAACAAAAACTTGACTCTCCTAACTTTGGCCCTATAACACTATCAGGGTACAAATAATGTTGTGTGATCCCCTTTCTAAGCGACGGCTATCTTGGACCCCGTTTATCTTATCTTGACATTCTTAGTTCCTTCCTGTGACCACCCTATGGAAGTTTCTAGAGCACTAATCATCCTGATCAGTACCAGAATTCTGAACATATCCAGTTTGATAATCATCAGCTTACAAGGTATTATCAGAGCAGACTCTTCTGCAAGTAAACTGGTTGGCAAACTGGGGCATGGACCATTACTAAGCAAATTTTGGACTTTATCACTATATAGGCTTACTCAATTACTGTGTTAGCCTCTTTGGGTTTTTTTTTTTTTAACATATCACACCATTGGCTCACATTGACATTATACACATTTCCTCTCAGAAAATAATCTATTATACAAGACCTCTCCTATTCTGGTTTGCAGTTAAATTTCATTAAGTGTTTCTTTTAAATACTTGAAACTTTATCACAGCCTATGTCCAATATTTAAGTCCATTGAGATTACTTTTGGATCCTATTATCAGCTTTGTGTCAAGTCCAAATGATATAGACGCGTCATCTCCACACCATTAAAATTCATGATAAAAAAGCATCATAAGAGATCTGAAGATATGGACAAATTCTTACTTACATTTGTATTTCATCCATTCTGGAATTACTTATTAAGACCCTATGTGTACTAGGCATAAACAACAAGGCAGACATAGTTCTTGCACTCAATGAAACAGACAATTCATTTTAATGTGCTAAGTGCTGGGATAAAAGCAAGTCGTGTTTGCTGTGGTAGCATTTGGGAGATTTTTCAGGTCAGAACAGTGTTGTTCTGGAAGGAAAATGTGGCAAAGAGATGAGAGTGAGTGTATTTAACCAGGTGAGAGGAGAGATGCGTGTGTGCCAAAGTCTACAGACAAGATATCATGGAATTCAGGATTGACTTGGCCAGACTGTGTGCATCTGGGAGGGGTGTGGGGAGGAGGGAGGGAGGTGGAAAGAGGTTTAAGTAGACAGGCAGGCAGGGGCTGAACCTAGAATGGTTCCTATTAAAGATTTTATGCTGAGGGAAGAGGGTGCATTGAAGGGCTATATGCCAAATAGTAACATGATCACTTTCGCAGTTTTAGTGGTTAAATAACAATTTAGGTTAGTCAAAAATGTGGAAGTGCCACCCTAGGTACAGTATTGGAAATGAATTGGGGGTGGAGCGCCTCCTAGAGGCTGAGCAGCCAACTGGGAATGACCTTGTGGGGATGGGAGTTGCAGAGATGGGGAGCCAAGGAGTTACATGAGAATTGTGGAGGACATAGAGGGCTAAAATTTGCAGATGAAGGGTGATAAATGATAAAGGGAAGTATAAGCGGCCTTCTGGTTTTTCTGAGTGAATGGCTCAGAGATGGGTTTTAGGGAGATGGTAATGAACAAACACCATTTGAGTCATGATAGGTTAACCAGGAGCCCTACAATAAACTCCGGAGAAATATCAGAGCTTCAACAAAGATAGTCCCTAACACAGAATGGTTAATTCCCCAGGGAGACAGTAGAAAGTACATAAAATGAGGGCAGAGAACTGCACTTACAGGTTGGGTGGAGAAGGGATCCGGGGAAACGAGTTACCAAGGAGCAGGCAAAAACATACGTGAGAAATCAGGAGAGCTCGAGGCCATTGAGGCCAAAGGACGTCAGTTTGGGAAAAGTGCAGATATTAGCAGTGTGAAATGCTTGTAAAGGATGGAGGGAGATTATCTTTAATCACAAGAATATCTTCTATCCTGTTGGGGAGAACAGGGTGAGAGATGAGGAAGTGGAGTTAGAGAATGTGCATGATATTTCAAAAGGTTTTCTGTATTAAAAATAAAAGGAGGAAGCAGAAGGACGCCGGGGATCGCAGTTTGCGAGGACGCTGCTGCTGCTTCTGTGAGATGGAAAAGGCTTCGTGAATGCTGATGTACAGGAGCAGAAGACACAGCAAGGCCGCGGGAGGCCCTCGGGGAGGATGAGTGGATGGAAGGGGGGCAGATCCTGAGCTCAGGTAGAGGGACGAGCCTCTCCAAGAGAAGGAGGTAGACTGATTCCATTACTCTTTAAAGTAAGGGAGGAGAAAAGTACTCGAGAATACCCATTAAAGTTGAATCCAGCTGCAAATGACAAAAACTATGCAGTGAAAGTGGCTTAAATAAGACAGCTTGTCTCTCTCTGGTAATCGAAATGCTGTATTTCATCTGTTCACGGCTGGTGAAGTGTTCCCTGAGCGTGGGGCCCCGGGCCTTTCTGTCCTCTGGGCAGGCTGCAGGTGGCCTTCCTCTGTGGTCTCAGGTGGCAGCATCTGTGTGCCAGGCAGTGGGATGAGGGAGTGAGGAGGAAGAAGGGGCAGAATGCACAGTGTCCCCCGCAGGCAGCTCCTGAGGCCCTCGAGTGGCATCCTTGCTCACCTCCTCTTGGCCGGAACGCAGTCACATTGCCGTGTCTAGATGCAAGCTATGTGGGCAACTCCCTGTCCAGCCCAGGTAACCACACGCTCAGATGAATTCAGGGTTGCCATGCAAAGGGGGGAGGATGAATATTAAGAGATACAAGACACAGGACACACATCTAACCACCGTTAGATGCCACCTGCTTTGTGGCATCTAACTGTGGTTTTTCAACTTTACCTGTCTCGTGGCATTTGAGAAACAGTTTGGTGGTTTCTCAAAGAGCTGAACATAGAATTATCAGAGGACCCGGCAGTTCCACTCCTGGATAGCTGTACATCCACAAGAATTGAAAAAAGGGACTCAGACAGGTTTTTGTTTTTGTTTTTGTTTTTTGAGACAGAGCCTCAAGCTGTTGCCCTGGATAAAGTGCTGTGGCATCACAGCTCACAGCAACCTCCAATTCCTGGGCTCAAGCGTGTCTCCTGCCTCTGCCTCCCAAGTAGCTGGGACTATAGGCGCCTACCACAATGCCCGGCCATTTTTTGGTCGCAGCCGTCATTGTTGCTTGGCAGGTTGTTTTTCGAACCCGCCAGCTCAGGTGTACGTGGCTGGTACCTTAGCCCGTTGAGCCACAGGCACCGAGCCACTCAGACAGGTTTTTACGACCATGTTCACAGCTGCATTATTCACAGTCGTTGAAGAAAAACAGCTCAGTGTCCATCCATGATGAATAAATGAAATGTAGCATATACATACAGTGGGTGGTAGTAGGCCTTAAAAAGGAAGGAAATTCCGATACATGCCGCAACATGGATGAATCTCGAAATTAGGCTAAGTGAAATAAACCAGGCCTCAAAGGGCGAATACTGTATAATTTTATTAATGCGAAATATCTAGAGCAGTGGTTCTCAACCTTCCTAATGCCATGACCCTTTAATACAGTTTCTATGGGTCGCAACTCACAGGTTGAGATCACAGGTTGATCTAGAGTATCAGAGGCTGGCAGGAGGGAGGAACAAGGAGCTGGGTACCAGGCAGAGGGTTTTCATGTGGGATCATGAGAAAATTCTGGAAGTGGATGGGGGTGATAGTTACACAACCTCATAAATATACTCCTGCCACTGAATTGTACCCTTAAAATGGTAAACATGGTGAATTTTGTGTTATGCATATTTTACTACAATAAAGACAAAGGAAAAGAATAAAGAGATCATTAGGTCCTTGGCACAGGATGGATGCAGATAAATTTTTAAGCATGGTGGCAGGATGTTGAAGGAGTTTACATTTGATAGCTTTCGTTTTCCCTGAGCAGAACAGTGTGTGTCTGCACACATGCATGCCTGGGTCCACGGGTGTGTGTCCTTATACCCGCAGGCTGGTTTTACCAGAAAGCAAAAAGGAGCTGAACTAGTTGCTTGTGTAATGGGGGAAAGAGCCGATGAACCAGAGGATTCCATGCAGTATTAATCACTCTTCCTCATGCCATTCTCTTTTCTCTGGTTTTTAAAAATATAATGTGACCTATCCTTACCTTTTTCTCATCTTTTTTTCTGCTTCCAGTCCTGCCATTTAAAACCATCTCCCAGACATGATCAGAGCTCACTGTCTGCTGCTTTCTTGCACTGATTGTTTGTGGAAGTACAAAGGGACAGTCTTACCTTTACAGTTTACAGGAGAATATCTGCATCAGCTATATTTATTGATTTCCACAGCAACTCAATATCCTAGTCTTGTTCCAGTCTTATCATTAACTCTAACTTTAGGAATTAACTTTTTCAAGCCTTTATTTTCCTCATCTGTAAAATGGGATCTTTAAACATCCTTGGAATACAGTTTTCATGTTTACTGAATCACATTTGTGGAAACTTCTGTCATTCAATACATTTTGGAAAATTTAAAGCCAGAGTTTCCTGGAGGTTACTAATAGGACAGGTGTTGGTGCCTGGGCCTCCCTGCCACAGTCACCTGCCACCCAGCCTCTGTCCCTGGCTCTGTCTCCGGCACTCCCCTCCTCACTTGGCCACATGGCCGCCCAGGTCACTGTGGCTAAGGCCCTTCCACAGCTTTGTAGTTTTGCAGCGCTGCTCTCTACTGGGAATGCCCTTTCTGCAAGATCCACATGCTACATCCTCATTTTGATGTTGTGGGGAGTGGAATAATAAGGCCAGGGAAAGACAAAGAAGAACAACACCAGCAGAATAGGCGGCTACAGTTAACACAGATGAAACTGTATATTTGATATTTCAAAATAGCTGAAAGGGAGGACTTGAAATGATTCCAACACAGAGAAACGGTAAACGCTACAGGTGACGGATACCCCAAGTTGCCGACTTGATGGTTGCACGTCCTCTATATGTAACAGAATGTCACATTCCCCATAAAAATATACAGCTACTGCTTCAATTAAAACCTTTTAAAAAGCAAATCTGAAATTCATTCAAAAAACAAAAAGGAGAGCCAAAGTGTTTTGAAACCTACTCTAACCCACTGGTTTTACAGTAAGCCACTGTGGGGACCCCAATTCTAACCTGCCCTAGGAAAACAGGGAGCATTATGGACACATAGTGGCATTAGATCCTGGCTATCCAAGCACAGTCGGTCTCTGAATCGGAAAGCAGAGGGCCACACCCAGCAATCTGTATTTCAAGAAGTCCTTCAGGGCTGGGCATGGTGATCTCAGCATTTGGGGAGGCCATGGTGGAGGTTGAGGCCAGGAGTTTGAGACCAGGCTGGGAAATATAGCAAGTCCCTGTCTATTAAAAAAAAAAAAAGACAAATCAGCCAGGTGTGGTGCCGTGTGCCTATAGTCCCAGCTGTTTGGAAGGCTGAGACAGGAAGATTGCTTGAGCCCAAGAGTTTGAGGTTATAGTGTGAGACCCTAGACTGGAGACCACCTCTAAAAGAAAGAAAGAAAGAAAAAGCCCTTCAGGTGATTCACAGTAAAGTTTGAAACCCACTGACTTAAAGGGGTCAGGGGTGTAAGTAAGTGGAGGGAGCTCTTGCTGGCAGGGCCATTCCCAGGGCTGGGCACGGAGGGGTTAAAAGAGAGCGGCGGTCTGGCCACGCCTAGTGGGAGGAGCCTCCATTCCGCTCACTCTTACCCACTGTAGGAAAACTCACCAAACCTCCTACACCAAGGAAGCTAGGTTGTATGTAACCATATAAATATGTATATACATTTACTTATGATGTAAGTAAATATGCGTTCTTTTTACTAGGGTTGTCAGATTTAGCAAATAAAAATCCAGGACACCAGATAAATTTAAATTCCAGATAAACAAAGATTTCGTATTAGGTACAGCACATATGATAATAAGAAATGTTATTTTTTTGAAATTCAAATTTAATTTGGCCATCTTTTCTTTTTCTACCAGGTGTCCTACCTTTTGCCCATAAGTATTAGGAACATAAAGGAAATAGCTTGGTCGGGATCAGTATCTAAAAGGTAGAAATGAGTTTTTTTTTTTTTTATTGCTGGGGATTCATTGAGGGTACAAGAAACCATGTTACACTGGTTGCATGTAGAAGTGAGTTTTAATAGCCTGTTTATTTACATGTTAATAAGGACGTAAATGATTTTGCAGGGAGAAAGAAAGGAATGCTTCTATCTCTGGCTCATTGGGTTATTTGTAAAACCTATGTTTGGAGGGGGCTTAGGAGGGAATTGGGGAGGAGAGAGAGAGAATGAATATAGGGAGAAAGAAAGAGATCGTGGTTGGAAGTAGCCCACAGGCCAGAAAATTCTCAGTTCAAAACATTGAGCATCTATTATGGGTAAGGCCTTGAACTTACATCCTTCCTGGAGATTGAGGTCCCTCCCCCACGGCCCTGACTCCTGGGCAGGTTTCCTGGGTCCTCACCCTACCTGTCCCAGGTGACAGGATTCCACATCAGAGGGTGAGACCCTCTGAGGGTGTAGGTGATGAGTGACAATCTCCCTAACAAGATGCAGCTGAGGGAGCGGCTTGCTGACAGAACAATTTGCTGGTGCCCAGAATATCTGCCCAGCCTCAGCAAGCGGCAGTTGGGGCGTCAGGAGAAATTTCAGGATTTATCATCTGCCTTGATGTCCGGTTTCCTGCAAGCCAGCCTACTTCCCACTGCGCTTTTCCAGACCTGCAAGCTTTATGGTCTGTCTACTCCAGGACTTCCAGAGCCCTAGGAATAATATGTAACACTATTACCATTCCCCACCTCCTGATCTGCTTATGTTTATGTAAATGACCAGAAAAGCAGTTTTTGGCTTATTTCCACAGCTTAAGGGCTTGGTGAGAAGCTTATTATTGAAAAATCAGAAACTGAAAGCAACTTCTTAGACAATGAATTAGCAGCTCGACGCCTGTGTGCAGCACTGAGTGTTCTGCAACTGGCTGCATTACAGACAGGCGCTCCCCTGGGATTCAGCAATCAAACACGTGGCAACAGGTTGTCTGTTTCAACAGCGAGTGAGTAATCAAAGGAGATTTGCAGTTAATCCAAATATAACAGAGAAGCATCCAAGGGAAGCCCAGGAAAAGGAGAAGCTAGAACAGAGGTGAGGGGTGGATCCGACCAGAGCCTTCTGAGCTGGAGTTCCAGGTAGGACTGAGAGTTGGGGTGCGTGTGTGGGGAGGAGCAAAGTTGACCCATCTGAACCCCAGAAGAACCAATTGCGCACAGGGAGGGAAAACTGAGGCCTGGGTATACATTGAAGAAAAGCAGAAAATTAACCTCAGCACTTGCCTCTTCTGCTTGACCAGTGATATAAAATTTGGGAGGGGATTAACTAGCATTCAGAGATTTGCTTCAAAATTCTGCTTCCTATCCTGGATTGAGGTCAGGGCTAGGGAAGGACTTGTTCCATCTGTCAAGCTGGGAGGTACTAGGTGGGGGAAGAGTGACCAGGCCTGGGAAACAGCATCACACCAGCATTTTAGGGAGATTAGTTCAGATGGGGTGTGTACCTCTGTGGTTCTGAAGTGTTGCCCTTCAACATCTCCTGGGCACTTGTTACCAATGCACATTCTTGAGCCTCACCATAGCCCCACTGGCTCTGAACCTCAAGATGAGGCCCCCAAATCTCAGCAATCGGCATATTAAGTAGCCATCCAGGTGACTTTGATATACACTACAGACTGAGAAGTGCTGGCTGAGCTGATTGCTCTGTCAGGCCCAGGCTGGGTTTGCAGGTGGGCCCGTGCGTAAGCACCAGCAGCCACTTCCAGCTGAGCTCACCCCATGCTGATCTTCCTAACCACATGGGGCTGTGGGGAAAGACATTTAACATTTATTACACGTGTACCAGTACTATGTGCCAGGCCCTGGTAAATGTTTTATGTGTGATATTTTATTTAATCCTTTGACAACCTTGTAAGGTAGATGTTGTAGATATTATTCTATTGCTGAGAAAATTTTGGCTCTGAAAGGTCAACTTACCCAGGTCTGTGGGTTTCCTGAGCCTAGACTCTTGCACGATCCCACATGGCGTCTCTGCACATGGGCTTCTGTCCCTTGACGCTTTGGGTGCCACCTACACAAAGCCACCAACAGCCTGGCAGGCCCCCAGCTTGCTCCTGCCAGCCCGGCCCCTCCCCGCCCCACTCTTCGCCTCATGTTAATTTCCCACCTGAGTACTGAGTACTTTATAAATAGCAAATCTAAAATGAATTTTCTACCAGCGATCATTAGCTCCCTTGACATCCATTAAACATTCTCGCAAGCAGAGTGAGGTGACAAAAGGGATTGATTTTTACAGTATGCTTAATAGAGGAAAAGAAAGAAAGGTGTTGACAAGTCCCCTTTCTTTTTCTTTTTTTTTTTCCTGTCCTGATATCATGAGGAATTTGAAATCAGTCAAATGACTTTTATCTGAAAAAAAGAAGGCTGGGATTGGGGGCAGAAGGAGAGGGGTGGGCGCCGGAAGCAGGTTCCCCAGCACGGTCCACAGCTCATTTCTGTGTCCGCGACAGGTGAACATAAAGTTGGTTACCCAGTGCCAGCCAGCAAGATGAAATGTCAGATTTAATGCTTCCAAATACATAGGGTCTAGGCTGGGAAGGAGTTGGGGAGAGGAGGGGGAGAAAGGTATGAAGGGAGAGGGAAAATAACCAGTCTTCTGCTGGAACGATTGGAAGCATAAATGTGTTGACGCAATAGTCAAAGTCAGAGAAGGCTGGCATATGAGGCACTGTAGCTGAAAATTTAACTTTGATTTCAATTTTCATATTTGTCAGCAATAATTAGATTCAAGAAATGTTTTGCCACTGTTCTAAAATACTAATAAGTAGAGGCCTTTGTAGTGTGGTTAATGGAGTCTTTTTTTCCTAGTGGTCTAGGAAAATTCCATTAAAGCAAAAAGTCATACCATATTATAGCGCTTCAACATACATTGACTCTGCTGCTGTGGCGATATCATCCCAGGGACAGGAGCCCTCTGTGTGACTGCAGAGCCCCGGGCTGGGAAGGGGTCTGGGCTTCATATGCCTGAGCTGTCCGTCATTTCTGACCGGCACAGACCTCCCTGGCTCCTTGGTGGGGGTGAAGGAGGGGGAGAAGTAATAAAGCTTCGCCTTTGGAAGGATGGGTTTTTATAAACAACACCTCCTGGAGCAGGTGGTCACCTGCCCAGACTGGACACGTGATGCCTATTCCTAAGGAAGAAGCCCCAGCCAGGGGCAGACCCCTCTGCCTTCCTGCTCCCAGGACCCATCCTGCTCTGCAGGTCGGGAAGGCTGAGTTCTCTTGAGATCAGAATTTGATTAAGAGGCCCAGGGTCTATTATGCTTGAACGACTTTTCCCTGGGGGTGTCTGTGTGGTTCTCTCTTATCCCAGGGACTCCCTACAAGTCAACATGGGGGGACTGAGTTTCACCTTCTATAATGAAGGGGTAAGTGAAGGCCTGCATATGCTTAACTGTATCGTGCCCATGCTCTGGAGAGCTGATAGCATGAGGGAGGGCCCCCTTTTAGCCTACTTTCCACGCCACTGCCCTGCAGGGAGGTTTAACCATCACATGCTGGGCTGGGCGTGCTCTCTCTGGAACACCCTCTCCAAGGTAGGATGTTGGCACAGACAGTCATGTGCTAGCTGATCTCCTGGACTCCAATGCACTCAAGGATGGTTCCGTGATGCTCTTAATCCCCCCCCCAAAATTCTGAAGGAACCCCCGCACTGTCAGGTTGGCCCATGCCCAAAGAAAACTAAAATGCCAGTCGGGCCTGTGTGATTCCCCTCCTCGGCACACGTGGTGTCCTTCATGGCTAACTCTGCATTTGTTGGCGTAATAGTAGAGAAATTTGGAATTTACTAACCCTAAAGCATCAATGGGAGATAAGTGATAGAGAAATGGGTAGATGAGGGGCCAGAGGGGTGAAGGACAACTCACAGAGGCTACTCTTGGCCAAGGGGAGAGCACGAGGGTTCCAGGAGTGCAGGGTGGCGCCCTCCATCCTCTCCCCTGCCCATCCTAGAGTCTTGCGTTCCTGAGCCTGGACCCCCCCATGCCACGCCATGGAACAGGAGCAAAGTCCGTGCTTCTCCCCGTCAGCGCTGAGACCTCCCCTTGGCCCACACGCCTCTCCCCGCCCTTCCTTCCTTCCCTTGTCCCCACCAATCGCTGTTTGGCTGGAGTTGCTTTTCCCTAGTGCCATGTGCCAAATCTTATCCCAACGTGGCACTTGAGGATGAAAGAAGGAAAGGGGTATTAAATCCACCAGTGATACGTGTGGCAATTGGGAGCGGCTTTTGTTGTGTCATTTCCTACCCCCTTCAGCCTATTAAGCAAACAAAAGTGCTTGTGGAATGAGAAATGTAAATGGCCAACGCAAGCCGATTAATCCTCGATGTACAATTCCATTAATAAGGCCGCTTTTTAATAGGCGGCTCTGGCAGCAACAGCAGGCAGGCCAGGAATTGATGTATTCTCCGTAATTGTATTGCAACTAATAGGATATGAAGAAAATTGTACCGGAGAAGCAGGTCTTTCAACACGACTTTCCAATCAGCTGAAATAATGACTTGCAGTGGAAAGCTTTGGAAAGGAGCAGGACGCAAAAAACACACCGTGTCGGGGAGTGTCCGTTATTCCCGATCCTCGCTTCTTTCTCCCCTTCTCCCTTGACCTCTGTCATTTCTCTCCCTAGTCCACCCTCTGTCTTCATCTCTTCGCTACTATGGGTAATGGCCACGGTATGGAGGGGCCTGGTCGCTTCTGGAGGCCTCCCAGGGCCAGCTGCCTATCCCTGGCCCAGCTCTCATCTGATATTCAGCCCCTACGGGGCTCAGATCACTTGGCCCACCTGTTGGGAAGTCAAGGGCAGAAGGAGAGGATATGCCATGAAGAGAAAACTAGAAGGGACTCAGTCTTGCCCTTGGACTGGCTGGCAGAGGGACTTTGGAGCAGTCTCTTCACCTCTCTGCGCTCATCTGCCAGGAGCCGCAGTGACTCTGAGGGCAGCTGGGAGAAAGGCCAGCCTCGCATCACTGCAGGGCCAGCAAAGGCCATGTGGGAAGGAGAGCAGGGGTGTGTCCCTGACCTGAATGTCCATCTACTGGGAGGCTCTGCGGAACTAGGCTTCCAGCTTTGACCTCAGCTTCTGAATGAGGCCCACACGTGTTCTTAGTCATGGATAAGCTCGTCCATCCCTCCTTCGTTCAACAAATATTTGTAGGTGCCAGTGATGCACGAGGGGCTGTTGTAGGCTCTGGGAATGAAGGAGTGAATAAAACCAATCGGTCCTGGCCTTCATGGCACTTACAGGCGAGCAAGTCAGCCAAGTTTTTGGTGAGCTCTCACTGCTGCTGGTTAGGCGCTGACCCTTCTCTGAGGCCCTCCCAGAATGGGAACCACCAGCCCTTCTGCTTTTGTTTACTTGGCCAGGGCGGCAGCCAAAACAGGGAGTCCCTGCACATGGCTGCCTCCGGCACCTGCCAGCACCCCTCACTCCTGCCTGCCACCACTCCTGGTCACTGAATATCTCTCCGGCCCTTTTGTATGTGACCTCAGACCCTTCCTTGCTCATAGGCTGGAGAGTAAATAGAAAAAGAAGAGACATGGCACATTGCAGTAGAAATCCCCAAGGAAACTGATGTGATTGCTGAACAGAAATGGTTCCAATAAGGGCAGAGAGGAATATTGCTTTTATAGCTTTTGGGACATAAAACATTTAGAAAATGTGATTGACTGGCAGGGTCTAATTTATCATTTATCTCATATTCTCTCTCTTTCTCTCCAACACACAGGCAGACACTACCATGCAAACTTTTCTCCCTTTTTCCTTTCCTTTCTTCTTCTCTCTCTGAGACTTGGGTTTATCATCATTCTGTGGAGCAAGAGAACTCCTGTGGCTATTTATAATTAATGCTCAGAAACCTGCCAATCCGTTTAATGACACCGGCAGGTCATGGCCCCCTCATAGCTCTCCATTAATCATCATTAGAACAGCTCCGAGTTTTTACATTCTTTTTAAATGTTAATTCACCTCTGGAATGCTCCTTTTAGTTAAAACTGTGAAGGGAGAAGTGGCTGGTGCCTCTAGCTGCCTGCCTGGGAAGGGCGCAGTGGAGTTGATAAAGTCTGGTTGATTCTTCTGCCCCCTTCCCCACTACCAGACGTTAACACATTCGTTCTTTGGTGGCCTAGAGTTCTCTTTCAAAAATGCCCAGAGGCTTCAAGTTCTGGGCAGATAAACACATTCTGATGTCTTTGGGCTCCCAGGGCCCAGGCAGTGGCCTGCGAGAAGTTCCTGCCTCACTCACTACGCCCCAGCATCCCGAGATGGTGCCACAGGTGAGACAGAGTAAAGAGCTCGGAGGGTGAGCTCAGCCTGGAACTGTGCGTGTCACTTCCTAGCACTCAGGACACGTTTCAAAAGAGCAGGTGGGAAGGGGTCATGTAGAGAATTCTTTCTTCCTATCAAGGGGGCTGGCCAGTTGCTTCTTTTGTACTACGGATGGGTTGTGAGATGTTGGGCAAAACATTCAGCCTCCTCCTCAACTCCCTCTGTCTCCCCCAATGAAAAGACTGTAAAGACTTACTAGACTTTAAAAACCAATCTCAGGGCGGCACCTGTGGCTCAAAGGAGTAGAGCGCTGGCCCCATGTGCCGGAGGTGGCAAGTTCAAACCCAGCCCCGGCCAAAAACCGCAATACAAACAAACCAAACCAACCAAACAAAAAACCCCACAATCTCAGTGCAAGACATCAGTATTAGCTTTATTTCACGTGTATCTCTGCCATGTTCCTATAGGGGATGCTGACCCTAGCGTGGCGGGGTGCTCGAGTGGTGTATGCCCTCAAGCCTCCAGGTCTGAGGAACGTGTCTCATATGTCACAAGTCAGACAAAGTGAGACTCTATCTCTTAAAAAAAGAAGAGAAAAGTATATTTTGAGTCGTCAAAAACTATGTGGCAAAGGAATGTTATGCTGGGAATGGAGGAACATAAATCTGAACACCAACTTTGTTATTTATTAGCTGGCAACTGTGAGTAGCTCACTTCATCTCTCTGAGCCTTATTGCTCTTACTTTTGACTCCATATTTTTAAGGTCCCTGTGATTTTATTGCTTGCGTGTGAGTCTTCCCAAGGCGTCATCGAGTGACTCGGGACTAACCCGTGACTCAGGTCGCGGGTCCCTGTGCCCAACTGAACTCTTAAATTTTCCTTCTTTTGTCAACTGACAGGCCCTAGATTTTAGGGGCTCTAATGAGCAAACACCAATGGCTTAGCAAAGTCGGACATATAAATTTAATTCATGTCGACTCACTTATTTTTCTTGGTGCCACACGGGTTTGCGCTGGACATTCAGAACCACACACTTCAATTTATTTTCCAGGCTGCCTCAAATCCAAGTGTTAAACTGAGAAGGCACCTCAGGGCCCAGGAGGTACCAGGCATCTCACTTGGTTATTTCATTTAATTTTCTTTAACTCACCTCCAGGGTGGGTTGACCCAGTTTTACATGAGTAAACTGAAGCTCGGGGAGGGAATGTGTCTAGTCCAAGGTGGATATAGACTGCAATTTGTAGGGTCACAGGTCAAACCCAGATCTCCTGGATTGAAGCCCACCTTCTAGTTTTGTATTATTTCACCCTGTTTTGTCTGCTCCCTCAGCTTTTTCGGGTGGGATTGAGGTGATCCCTCTTGGTGAAATAAAGACATGCCTGGCCAATTGTTTCTGCTCTGGTATGAATTGTGACGGGTGACATGTGATTTGGGCTAACAACTAACTTTCCTGGGCCGATCCCTCATTGAGCTGAAGTTCCCTTGAGTGTGAATGGGCTTCCTGGGAGTTTTCTGTGAGAAATCCCATCAGTCATTTGGGTTCACTTTTTGCCTCCTTGCCTGTCCCGATCTCTGGCAGACACAGTCATCCTCAGCTCCCCTTTCCCTACGGAGCATCCCTGATTCTCTAAGTAGACTCGAGTCCCCCAGCTGGGCTCTGGCCATCTGTCTGCCCTTCACTTGACAATGCAATAAAATCTGCTTGCCAATTATGTCAGTACAAAGGGCAGAGAGGCCTGCATGTCAAAAAGCTGTGTGAAACTCATTCTTCCAAAGGTTGCATCAAGAATATTCTGGCCAGAAAGTCTTTTCACACCAAGTGAGTGCCATCTGCCTTCCTCTCGTGTGGCTACCTTTCTCTATGAGTGGGCTCGTGTGAGTTCTTGCTTGGTACTAAGTTAATAACAACGAGACCTTCGAATTGTGCAGGGCTGCATGGATCTGAAAGGGCTTTCATGACTCTATTATATCTTTAAATCTTCATGACGGGTGTTGGATTTTAGAACTCAAATGACTTTGGAAAATGTTTAACCCAACACTCTCAGCTGATGCTTATTGATGTGTTGTGTTTAGTTGAAGTCATGTATACTTATTAATTTGGAAACCATGAAAAAGTAGCTTTAAGAAGATTTAAAGTCACTCGCGAATAATTACATTCGATGTATTTCTGAATTTTTCTCTTATTAGTGGCTGTGGGGTTTATTATATAGTTATAATCATATCATTTATATCTCGATTTTTTTTCTCTTAAGAATAGATCAGAAGCAATTTTCCATGTTGTTACATGGTATTAGTGAACATCACTTTAATTGGTTTCATTATATTACATCAAGTAGATATACAATACCATTACCCTATGTTTGGGCATTTGTGTTCTTCTAATTTTTTCTTGTTATAAAAAATGTTTCTGTGAACAGCTCTATGATTATGGACTTATTCTGGTTTTATAATACAATTATTTCCTTAGGCAAGATCACTAGAAATACTATTATCACCAATTCTTTTATGTCATTCTGGGGAAACTGAGGCATGGATAAGCAGAGGCCCCACAGTGCATTAGAAATGGGACACTTGGACCAAAAGTCAAGTCTTTCTCCTCTTGGTTTAGATTTCTTCCATTCTATGGGAGTCCTCAGAATTTCTAAATAAAAGTCTTGAAAAATGTCTTGAGTTTCCACATGAAAGTAATTACATTTTTAGTATGCAATGATTGGAAAAAATGTAAGGAAAACTGCTAAACATTTTGTAACACTTCTAAACAATTTGTATTAGGTTAAACACAGTCGCATTCATTTGTCTTTGGAAGCTGTATGAGCAGTGCAGCATGGTTGAGAAAGACAGGTTGCAGCTGGAACAAGGCTTTATCTGCCTATGTACCCTAAGCACCCTTGAAAGCCCCTCTTCACCAGGCACCCCAAACAAAAAGTAGGCATCCTTAGCTTTCTGCCAGGGTCTTCATCCCAGGCTAGAACCCATGGGGCTAACAGTTATCTCCCTCTGAACCTCTCCTGTGCTACTTCATCTTCAGTGATAGCAAGAGTGGTTTTAGATGGAGCGAGTACTCTCAATACCGAGAGCTGGGACAGTCCTGCAGCAAGTTTGATGTACAGACTTCAGGGTTTAACAACCTAGAAGAATAGGCTCCAACATTAGTTGTGGTTTAAATCTGCTGACTGCCTACTGTGTGCTCGGTTGGTCAGGGTGGCCCTAACTGCTACTGTGCACTCTCTCTGTTCACTTTCACCACGTTGTTACATTTGTCTAGTTTTACAGATGAGAAGACAGAAGGAGATCGGAGTTCAGAGCACACCCAGTGATAGTATGACCCCCAACCCTCTACTCTTATCCTAGGCGCTCAGAGCCCCCTCCCCCAGTGTCCCTGGACATTTGAGGAGAGGTGTGATGAGGCAGGTCATGGTTGTCAGGAGGTCAGCTCTGATTCTGCTGCTCACCACCTGTTTAGAAGCCAGTCATGGAGAGAGGTCAGTATAGGACTCTGCTTCCTGCACAGGAATTGATGGCTGGTGCCTCAGCAGCCTCTGTCGGCCGCGTGCTCTGTGGGAGAACTCTGTGTAGATCAGGATTCTAGTGTTAGGTTGGGCCACATGAAATTGCTAAAATTCACCCATTTCGATGTGCAGAAACATCATTTTCATGAGGCTCGCCCTGAGGTATGCTGGGTATGGGGCCTGACTGTTTACACAGCTCTATACTGATAATGCTTTGCAGTCACAAGGTGAAGGTGGGCACCTCGCTCCCTTGTCCAACCCTAACAGCACAAGGAAGCTGCAAGGGGTGCCCATAAAACTTAAAGTATTGCAGCATGGGGCTGTCAGGGAATGGAGAATTAGGACATCACCTGCCCCTTCTTTCCAAATGCTCTTCATGTCCCCTCAGAGATCTTGAAGCAATGGCAACTCAGTCTCTGTTCCCGTTAATTTTTTGAAGACTCAGTGTTAGGGCTCCTATTTCCTGAACTGAAAAGCATGTTCTTTTTCTGAAGTACAAAGCCCCAGAGGAGCTTCCATCCAAATGCACAATCGTTATTCCTGGACCATGACTATGTTCTAAATTTCTTTAGTGTCAGTCAGAAGGATGGGATTTAGACCAAGAGGGACCTTGTTTGAATCCTGATTATACCACTTGTTATGTGACCTTGAGCAATTTATTTATCCCGTCTCAGCTTTGGTTTTGTCAACGGTAACATGATTTGGGTGATGAAGTTCCAGAATAGATGTAAATATGTTGGTGCATTTTCAACACAGAACACGTTTCTACTCCCCTTCTTTTCTGAATCTGATGACCAGGCTGCATACCAGAAAAGGAAATCTGAAGTTTCTTTTTTCACAGAGAAACCCTTGCATTGAGCTGGAAGCTGGTGCCTACCAGTGTAGACAGGCTTACAGACAAGGGACCTGAGCAATTGCAATAAAGAATATTTTAGAAAATCTAGGACATGTGTTCTAATAAAGTAAAGAATGTTTTAGAAAATCTAGGGCATGTGTTCTAATAAAGTATTATTATTCTTTTCTATTACCTTGAGCTTTGACTAAAACTGGTTTTCTTTAACCTCCCTCAGGGTGTAAGTTCAGGCTTTCTAAGGGCCTCGAGTCTGATACTGACCATCCCTGACACTTGGCCTCTTCCGCATTCAGAAATAGGAAAACAAAAAGAGAAGTGTGCACGGAGACAGATAGAAACTTCCAGATGGAGAGAGAAGAGACAAAAACAGCAACAGAGACATTAAAACCCTTAGAATTCCCAAGGCCAAATGTGTCTCTTTTGTAAAGAATCCTATAGGTCTTACACACATGAAGCGTTCCCATGCCAGGCAAAGACTAAGCTCCCAGGTCATCCAGCTCTACCTCTTCCCACCAAGATACCTGCAGTATCTGAGAAAGTATGTTTGTTCAGTTAGACTGCAGGGATGTATCTTATTAATTGTTTCCTTTGGCTAACACACGGATTTTGAAAACAGGCAGAAAGGTTTTGAATCCCTGATGGGCCCTCTGTTGACTGTTATGACAAGAGGAAGTTATTCAACTTCATTAAATGGAGCTATATTACTTTTTCTCTGTACATTTTTTATAAGGACAAGTGAAGTAATGTTGGACTGTGTGTGGCAGGTATTCAATAAATAGAAACCTTGTGCTCTGATTGTGGATATTCAGATGTGCCTGTACTAGTTGCTCACTTCTCTGCCTTCCACTAGACTCCTTCATGCCCCAGATGCACCCTCCTCCTTGAGGACATTGGGTATTTGAATAAGACGTTCTATTTGAGGCAGTTAGAGATTGTAAACTGAAAGATTTTCTTTAGCTTTTTCATCAAAATCTTCTTCATTCCCCCATAATTATCCTCATCATTATTTGAGTCAGGATGCTGGATATGTATAACATATATATTACTTTAAACTAGGAGCTTCACCAAGACTGTGACTAATGGCTACCATTTGGCCTCTTAGTTATGGATGCATGAGAGACAGTTATCAAGGTCTTCCTCAACCTTTGACACCTTTGCAGAAGGCACTTTAGAATAACATTCACTGCGAGCTAGGAGTTCCTCTAAAATAGCTTCTTGTAGTACTTTGGAAAGACAGCCAGCAGGAGCTAGACAAAAGGTCTTCACTGATTTACACAGGTAGGAGCATTTGGCTTCACAAAGCCCTGATCATAGATTATATTCCAAGAATAATGTTATGGATGCAACACCATGAAATATCACAACTACAATGATATGATGTTGGGTCTACATTAAGCAATTATTTTGATCTCTGTTGCAAATAGACAGAAGCAGTGAGACTGACAGAGAAGAACATCCCTAATATTCAGCAACTTACACTGAAGTATTCCAGAGAGAATGGTCCATGGGAATAATTTCTTCTCTATGCAAAAAAGGTAATAAGGTCATAGAGAAAACAGAACCAAATGTTATAGAATCCTCCCTGCCCAGTGGCCAAATGGGGTTTGATGGATGAGCTCCTTGGGAAAGCAAGGGAAAAATAAAGAGTTATATAAATATCCTTAGAGGATGGGCTAATGGGAGCTTAGGAAAACACTACCACCTGACAAGTAAGGAGAGTCAACCACCCACTGGCTGCACCAAGGGTATGTCCACATAGGATAGGGAGATGGTCAGAGATGGTCAGAGATGGCCAAGGACTGGAGGTCAGTGTGCAAGAGAATGCTAGTGTGTAAAAAGCAATTGTTAAAACAAAGACTATAACCCGGGCTAAAAACTACAGGCAGAATAAGATATCCTCTGGCTATGGGGGTATTATTGAATCTTTACCAGGAAACTTATTAAACTTTTATAACATCTGCTATAGGACCCCAGAAGTGCTCAATGGAAATGGTCAAAGGGTCTTATCATAGGGCCTGTGAAGAATGTCCCAAGGAAATAGGGCCGTTCAGCAGAGGAAGAAATTTAAGAAAGTTCATGATTAAAATAAGGGACACGCCCCATGGCTGGCATGCATATGCTCATTAGGCTTTGGGGACTAAAGAAGTCAAAATGTAATTTAATTTCATTATGAAAATCTCAGACTGCATAAAGGAAAAGCCAGCCAACCCATTTACAACTTCTCCTGGATTCCGAGGTCGTAGGCCTCCTGGATGTCATTGTTCCCTGAGAAGAGACGTTGTTTGCTTACAGTCCAGTCACACCTGCTGGAGGTGTCTAGGTCTCTGCCACATAGAATAGTGAGACACTCAATGGCATGTTCAATGGCTTATCCCAGACATGTCTACCCCCTTGTTCCAGAAGTCACAGGACATGACCTGAACCTTGGACCTCATCAATTTTCACTCCTCTCATTTTCCTCTTACTATCATAGATACTTGGGTCTTAAAATGTAATAATCAGTCTTGCAGACTCTCGTGCTCTTCCTGTTTTATTTTCCTGACAAAACCCTAAGCCTCTTTTCTTTCTTTCTTTTTTTTTTTTTAAGAGACAGAGTCTCAATTTATTGCCCTTGGTACAGTGCTGTGGCGTCACAGTTCACAGCAACCTCCAGCTCCTGGGCTTAGGAGATTCTCTTGCCTCAGCCTCCTGAGTAGCTGGGACTCCAGGCACTGTCCACAACGCCCAGTTATTTTATGTTGCAGTTTGGCCCGGGGCCAGGTTTGAACCTGCCGCCCTTGGTATTTGGGGCCATGGTCCTACTCACTGAGCCACAGGCGCCATCCCCTAAGCCTCTTTGAAATTACCAATTCACTTTGCCTGATGCTGAACCTACAGGGCTACTCATTGCTAGACAAAATAATAATAATGATAATAATAATAAGACAGTCTGATGTCATTTTCAAATCTCAGAGTAATAAATTGCAAATGGGTGCTTGCTGCTGCCAAGGAGTTCTACCATGTGTTCCTAAAAGGTTTGCTTCTCTTTCCTTAGAGGCATCTAATCTGTGTCTTCTCCCCCTCCCCCAAATTTGGATAATCTTCCCCAAATCTTCTGATTCCTTTTTGTAATGACTGACTCACATTTCATTGAGGAAACAGAAGCAATGAGAAAGTAGCTCAATTTCCAGACACCAAATCTCTCCATGTACCGGCCTTTCATTTGTAGACCTATACTTCATTCCTGTTATAATGAAAACATATCCCTTCTCATTTTAGAGTTCTGCTTCTCGAGTTATGCTCTGGGGCCTTGCCTCTCTCCCCTCAAGGACTTCAACCCTGCAATTATCTTCCTCTTTCTTCTACATCACTGCTTTTTTCCTCTCCACTGGATCGTTTCAGACGGCACGCAAATCTCCCGTATTTAAAATAACTGTAACATCAACAACCCCTCTTAACCTCACATCTTGCTTCAGCCGCAGACACATTTTTTTTCTGCTCCCCTTTTCGGTCGATCTTTATTTACTGTCTTCACTTCTTCAACACTCCTCTTCAACTCCCCAGTCTGGCATTGGTCCAGCCACTCCTCTGAAATGGCTCTCTCATCAAGGTCATCAGGAACATTTATATTGTGAAATACAGCAGTCAATGTCCAATCTTTAATCTACCTCTCAGCTGCACTCGACATGGTTGACCCTTTTTAGCCCTTTGAAAATGGCTTCCCTGGCATCACACTCTACTGTTCTTCCGACCTCCCTAAATACTCCGTCTCCTCCTCTGTCTTATCTCTATCTGCTGGGTTGCCAAGGCATGGTCCTCATGCGTCTCCTCCATGGCTCAATCCTGGGAGGGCTCCTCTAGTGCCGTGGTGTCCAATAACTTCTATACACAGCTGATTGCCAAATTGGTGTGTCCACCCAGATCTTTTCACTAACTCCAAATTTATAAAGACATCTTACACATAAGTCATTTCATTCATTCTGTTACCCATTCTCTTTCTCAACTTTTTATATCTCTGCAATTGGGATGCACCCCATAACCAACGGCATCTCATAACCTCTGTCTGGCAAGGGGGTAGGGATAGTTGCCATTGTCTGCACATGCACAGATGCAATCATCTTTCCTTCTCTTTGTTGAGAGGCAGGCATCGTTGGTACTACATGTGTTAGGGTTTACTGCCATTTGAAATTCCTTCAAAGAGTGATCATTGGAATCATGCCATGATTCACCATTGAAATAAAAATGTTCGTATACTCAGAAATGCATGAAAACAGAACAGCATGGTATAAATTTGATAATAGAGAACAACCAATCTCTGTCTGTTGAAGAGTGACTACAGTTGTATCTTGAAAAACAACTATGGAGGCAATGATAAAAAGAATGTGCCTGTGTCTGACAGTTTTATTGTTGAGATATGGGAGATATTGCCTAAGGCAGAGGGAAGTCACCAAATCTGTTGGAATAGCAAAAACCTGCAGATCAAGAGAGACTGGTCTGACCAATTGAAAGTGTCCCTCACCATTTCTTGGGAGGACTTGAGCTAACTGTATGTCTTATAATTGATTACATCTGCTATTGATGACATATGTGTCCCAAATGGAACTTGTTCATCTACTGCCTTCCACCCCACTGGGAGGCTGTTTCCCTTTCTGGAGTCCCCTCCCCTCCCCCAGCTCTATCAGGCACACCCTCCCAAACACAGTGCTGGATGGAGCTTAAAACGTAAGGATTATCCTAGTGACTCCTTGTTCCTCACCACTAATACCAAGTCTATTGTCATTTCTGATTAATTCTATTTCTAAAATCTATCTACCCCCAATGCATATGTACTCTCCTTCACTCCAGTGACTTCATCCAAGGCAACCATGATATCTTGCCTGGACTATTGCAGTAGCCTCTTGTTGGAGTTTGTGGCTTCCACACTTTCAGTCCATCCTTTGCCTCATGCCTTCTACAATGCAGCCTACACACAGCAGCCTACATGCTTTGCAAGTGTATCTTGGATTTTGTCACTCTGCTTTTATACTTTGAATGAATCTGCACTTCTCTGAAACCATTAGGCCCTTGCCTGCCTCTTAGAGACCTTCACGTGTCCCTACTGTTTCAATGGTTTTGCTCCTTTGACCCTGTCCCTCCTTCTGGTTATGAGACTTCCATGTTTGATCTTACCTCAGAGATCTCACATTTGCCATCTCTCCTGTCTGGAACATTCGCCATCCAGATCTTCTGCTGCCAGCTGCTTTCCATAATTCACATCTCAGAGCGGCTTCTCTCTTCCACCTTCCTTAACTGGGCTCCAGCCTTCTCTACCAAGTATTCTGTGTGACTTCTTATTACTTCCTGAAACTGACTTGTTAATTTGTTTATTTCTTCCAACTAAAAAGACTGGGAATTATCTCATTTCCTTCTCATATCTTTAAGAGTTAGGATAGTGTTTGGTAAATGGCAGATAATTGCTTAACAATATCAGAGTTAAAGAGAGAAAAAAAATCATCTTTTATTCCTTCAAAAATTGATGGCTCTGAATGCATGAGTGATATCATCCCTCCAAAATATGAAATATAACTACCTTCTAACCAGAAATTGGACCCATTTGTTACATCTCATTTATCTTCTAGTTACTTATTTGTATAGTAGCCATACAGACTTCTTATCTCCCTGGGAAATTTTAAGAATTAGGTGAAATAATTTATGCAATTTATTTTACCACATGAGAAAACTTATTGCATTAGTTTGGACTATATGTTCTAAAATCCCCCAGTTGGTGTCTGAAACTTCAGATTGCATCACACTCTAAATATACTATATTTTTTCCTATCAATACATATCAATGAAAAGGATTATTTGATAAATAAGGCACAGTGAGAGATTAACAACAACTAGTAATGAAACGGGGCAATTATAACAATAGATTGTAATAAAATTTATGTAAATATGGCCTCTCTTAAAAATATCTTATTGTGCTGTGGACCACAATGGACCTCAGGTGACTGAAACCACAGACAAGGGGGGGACTACTGTCTATTACTCTGAAAATGGAATAAAAACTTTCTCCCTCCTCCTGCACATACCCTAGGAAAATGCAATAGAGGTACGTGGATAACAAACTCTGAATTCAACAGCTCTGAAAACCACAGATAAAGCCACCTTCCCCATGCAAACATTAATGGTGGCATCCATTCATCTTTAGTCTGGTTTCAGCTTGATTAAAACCACTCAGAAAGTTTACTTTTTACAGTGAATAAAACAGAATAATGTTTGTATTTTATTTAATTTTATAGATGTACTTATACATTTGAGATAAAGTCTTACTCTGTCACCCTGGATAGGGTACCGAGGCATCATAACTCACAGCGACTTCAAATTCTTGGGCTCAAGTGATCCACTTGCCTCAG
This sequence comes from Arctocebus calabarensis, assembly GCA_963573935.1. Lineage (NCBI taxonomy): Eukaryota > Metazoa > Chordata > Mammalia > Primates > Lorisidae > Arctocebus > Arctocebus calabarensis. The sequence continues at coordinate 37,297 of CAUYON010123694.1, read as the reverse complement.
CCTCCTGAGTAGCAGGGACTATAGGTGCCAGCCATAATGCCAGGCTAGTGTTTTTCTATTTGTAGTAGAGACAGAGTCTCACTCTTGTTCAGGCTATTCTTCAACTCCTGAGCTTAAGGGAACCACCTGCCTTGGCCTCCTAGGGTGCTGGGATTACAGGCGTGAGCCACCATGAACTTTTGTGTTTTAGTGTAGAAGGGTCTCTGGCTTTAGGCACTCTCTGGCTTACTTTTTTATTGGCCCCACTCTAGTGACCCAAGGATCTCCAGAGAATGTTTACAAGACTGAATTTTTTAAAAAGAAGAAAGATACTAAGGTTCTTAGGAGAGGACTGTGGTGACTCAAGGTCTCTGTCCTGGGATTCAGTGTGTTTTCATCCTAAGCAGATCTGTTATGTGGCCAGAAAAAAACAGTGTCACAGAAGATAGCCCTGTGCACTGGTGCTGCCCTCTACTTGTCAGTGTGTGTACAGGGCAGCACGTGATGCCCTGGTGCCCAGGGGGGTTGCGAAGGGTTCAGTGGCAGCACCCAGTGTGCAGACTCAAAACACTCAGTGGCTAAGGACAAATATGAAGCATGGAAAATGTATGTGGGAAACATTCCTCAGGCCCGGGGAGGAGGTTGGGGATGCCAGGAAAGAGAATAGCACCATAGGAGTGTGTGTGTGTGTGGGGGGGGAGAAGCGGGGGACACAAAGCTTCCAGTACATTCTCTGTTCTCCAGTTGAACCAGATTTTCTGCCTAACTCAAATACTGCCTGGTCGCTCCCGTCCCCATGGATTGGATATGGAGAGGAGTTGGGAGGTCAGAGAGTCTTCCCTGTACGCTCTTTCCCAAGGGGCTTCCAGGCCTTGCAGCTGGGCTCAGGGCTGGCTCCTGGGCAGGGAGAGAAGATGCCTCCTGACGAAGTTCGGACTCGCCCCTCTCTCTGAGCAAATGTGCCAGTAGCATTTGGGTTAATGAACTGTGCCTTTTAATAAATGGTTCTTATCTCATCAGAGTGGTGCTAAATTGTCAGGATTTTAAATTAACTTAATAGTTTCGTGCATGGTACTTATTCACTGGTTACTGTGAAAGTGGTGTGGCCCCCAGCCAGGGTTTCTTATTGAATTATGCAACAGTTAGTTATCTCATTTAGGTTTAAGGGGAAATGTTTAGGATTAATGTGCAATGCCTCGATGCCCCCCTTAATGGGCATTTCCAGGCCTCCCCTAAACTAAAAGCCAGTTATTAATCATTGGGTCACTCTGTGTTCTGTACACGGCAAGATGAGCTTATCCAGGCCAAGGGATGGCCAACAGCCTCTTGGAAAATTCCTCCCTGCCAAAAGAGGGAGACAAAAGGCCTATCTTTCTTTTGTTTGTTTGTGCAGAATATGTGCTGAGTTGAACAAACCCTCGTCCTGCCTGTAAGAAGCTTATTATGTAAGTTAGAAAGTCGTAAGTGCTATTGGAGAGGTAGCTGTAAAATTCCTAGACTTCTGAAGAGGAGAGAAAATTAACTCCATGGAAAGGAGAGTCGTAGGTGAGGTGAAGCTTCTAGAAGGCAGTACCATTTGAACAGGGCCTTGATGCATAACATTTATATGCCTGAAGTGTGAAGAGCATTCCAAGTAGAATTGTAATCTTGTGCCTCTCTACTAGATAATGAATAGCTTATCGGTGAAAAGAATTGCCACTTTTTGAGCTCTTACTATGAGGCTGCTAAAAGGTCTTTGCAAGAGCCTTGTGAGGTATAAACCAATATCATCTCCATTTTGCAGATGAGAAAACTGAGGTTCCAAGATGGTAAATACCTTGCCCAAAGCCACATAGGTTCGGGCCCACAAAGATTCTAACTCAAGCCCAAGATTGTTAGTAATATTGTTTTCTTATATTCTCACCTAAATCACTCTTTCCCTGCGGACATCATACCCACGTCGACAGTCATTCCATTCCATCTGACCACAAACCTGTCTTTCTTTTCAGTGGTGGGGAGCAATTCTTCTAAACAGACAGTTTGCTCCAGGGGGATCATATAACCACCATCCTGGAGAAGATGTCCCCTTTGTGCAGAAATGACAGACAGTATGTCCTTTATGGCTCCTGGCCCTCCCGCATGTGGTGGCTGTCAGTGCCCTGCAGAACAAGGACTGTGGCAGCGACAGAGGGGACTAAGACACTGTCTGTCCACTCCAAAGCTGTGAGGACAGAGGAGCAGCACCATCCCTGCTCACTGGAGACGTGCAACACCAACAGAAATCACGGCCGGCAACTCTCAGACACGGCCAAGTATTAAGTGGAGGGAAGCGTAGTCAAGACTGCAAAGTACGGGCGTCAGACCCTTGTCTGAGAAGCAGAAGGAGCAGGAGGGCGCCTAACGGGCTTGACAATGGCCACTTACCCTTTTGCACTCACCGTGCTCGCTCACTCCCCTGAAGCTGTCCAGTCTTCCCTACAAAGGGGTGTCTGAGGGGAGGTGGGGCCAGTCGGGGCGGCTTCAGGCTTCCGTCCACTGAGAGGGGCACTGCGTCCCAGAGTACCCACCCCGCTGGGAACTTCGGGGTCTCTGCCCCGGGCAAGGACTCTGCTGCTAGATGAGGAGAAATGGAAACAAAAGCTGCCCCTTTCTGCTTCTCCACTGGTCCCTGGGACAGGCACAGGGGGCCTGCTGGGCCGAGTGACCTTGAGAAGGTCAAACAGACCTCTGAAGTGCAGCAGCAGCGCGGAGCAGGGAGGGGCGGGAGCCATAAAGGAAGGCTGTCTGGGAAGGCCCCTCGCCCTTTCTTCTGGCGCAGGCATGAGGGCTTCATTCTGCATTCATAAAGCCGTCCTTTGGCAGCGCCTTGAAGAACTGCTGCGGGAAGCTTGAAGGAACATGTTGGAGGGTCAAACACACATCTCCTTGGGCTTTCTTTCATCTGTCTTAAAAACAAAAATCTCTTTTTTTTAATCGCCTCCTCCTGTAAAAAGGTATAATCTTTTGTTAACAGCAGCCTCCCATGGCACAGAATCTCAGCAATTAATGCAGAAAGGGAAGGGAGAGATGGGCAAGGGCGAGTGGGACTGGGAGTGGGGAAGGGCCAGTTGTCACTGGAGCGGGCAGGGACAGAGCTCTGCTGAAGGTGCTGACGGAGCCAGGTGCTGGCCTTAGACACGGGGGCTCATCGGGTTCCGATTTGGGGTGTACAGTCTGCTACCATGGCCAGTAAGGCGTGGGGAGAGAAGGGCCCCCAGGTGCTCATGCCCTTCTGAAATCTTCTCCCTGACACCTTTCTGTGATTCCTTGTGTCAACTCTTACGCTTTGTGATGATTTTGTTTTAAAGAAAGGGTACATTCTCCAACTCTGTTGTAAGCTATTTCGCATTTTCCCAGTCTGATTGTACCCTTTGATTTAGGGTTTCATTTCTAAAACAGAACATGTCAACACCATTCAAGGCTGCCCACTTCTGGTAGGATAAAACTCCAGGCACCACAGCGTGGTTGGAGGTTCTGGTGTCCCGAATTTTATCCTGACTGTCATAAACCTTTTCATCCTCATTCCACACCCCTCCCCTCAGGCCATGTGTATTCATCCTCTTGGCCGGCCGTGTTCTGAGCTAGCTTTGGCCCCAGGAGTTCCACTAACCCTAGGACCTTTACTTCTCCATTTCCCACCTGACAACCCCCTTGTCATCCTTTAAAACTCTGCTCAAGCATCACTCCCTGCATGAGGCTGCGTGGACGCCACCATTCTCGCCCTGATCTTTGCAAGGGAGTCCCTGTGCACCACTTTTAATGGACTTGTGAAACTGTCTTGTGATGATCTATTTATGTGAACAATTTTTACCTCCAAGAGATTTTCAAAATCATGGAATGGGCCTTATCCTTCTTTTTAGCACAATGCCTGATACCTAGTTGACCCTGAACTCGTGTCTGAGCCAAAGATTGCTAAGGATATAATAGTATGAAACGACGAACTACCCCTAGCTCTCAAAGATGGGGATAGAAAGCGGAGAAGAAGGTTTCCAAATTCTGATGATTTTATTTCATCAAACGAGAGTAAGGGAAATGGAGAGAGTAAACTCCATGTTGTGTGTGTGTGTGTTGAGATGTGACAGAGCCGACTCACAGTGAAAAGACAAAGCCTGCGAGTCTGGGAGCTCGTGGCACTGGGCATGTGATGTGCTTCTCCCAGACTTGGAGGAGGAAACCCCCAGTGGCCTCCAGTCTCAGTCACAGGTGGGGAAACCTTTCCCCCCCCCAAGCGAGGTTCGCAAAGCATGCAGCATTTTGGGCATATCAGAGCACGTGGTTGTCACTCTTTTATTCTTCCTTCCCAATTATGTGTTTGGAACAGAGCCCCGAGGACAGTTTTATGCAGCAAAGGGAACAAAACTCTAAGCAGCATTATCTTCTGTGAAAAGAGCTATTGTGAACCCCCTTGCATGGTTAGATCCCAAAACATGGCCGGGCCTTCTGTTCTCGAGCTTGGGATTCCAGACCCAGGCCTACTCTGTACTTTGCCCAGCAAAGTGTCCTTTGGTGGTAACGTAGTTCTAATAGAAAATTTCCCTTCAGTATGTAAAACCCCCCTCAGGGGTTACACCTTTGCCTGGTCCTGTCCTGTCCTGTGTTAGCCTGGGAACTCCCACCAGAAGGGTCCTGAAAGGCCCAGGGGGCAGGGCTTGTGGGCCTGTAGGTTCTCCTTATAGAACACTGGTGAGTTCAGCAGGCTGGGAGCCATGAGACTTATCAGGGAAGACTGAGCATGAGGCTCAGCATGCATCATATTATAGGGCATTTCAGTTTCATGGAAATAATATGGTGTGAATGAGAGGGAGGGAGGGGAGGGAGGGAGGGAAGGAAGGAAGGAAGGAAGGAAGGGAGGAAGGAAGTGAAGGGAAAGGAAAGGAAAGGAAAAAGGAGGGAAGGAAGGAAAAAGGGAAGGAAGTAAGGAATTAAATGTGAAAGAAAAGCAGATATTTGGCTTTCTGTACATTTTCAATCCGAGGCATACATGTGTGACCCTAATAGTCACTTCTATAATCTATCACTTCAATTTCTAAGTCACAACCTGAATATTAAGACAAAACTGTTGTTCTCATCCCTCCACACTGTATTAAATTAGACACTTAGATTCATGGCAGAAGTAAAAGAGTTTGTTAATTCCCCACATAATTGATAGTAATGAATTTGTTTGCTGAGTGATGTGGTTTATTGATGGCGCTTGTGTCTGGCCTGCTCTCTGTGCTTGGAAGGACAGTATTTGCACTTAGCTTGTTGAGTTCGTAAAATCTACGAAGTGGTTTCAAAAACGAATATGTACTCCGATGCAATTCTCAGCAAAGGCAGCCCCCTGTTTATGGGGAGTTTCTTAATGTGTGTTTCTTAATGATCACTAATTATTTGAAAGGGAAAGTGTCTGCTTTCTACTGATTTGTTTAAAAGCAGGGCACCTATAGTGGGAGAAACACTCCATCATCGGTGGCTTTAGATAGTGGGCAGAGCCTGACCCACTTAGGGAGGTTGGAGACGACAGATCGACAGCATTTATGAGCTAACAAAGCCGCTCACAGGATTTGTGTGAAGAGGAGGCAAACCCCTTTTTTTTTTTTTAATAATTGTATTGAATCATAATTATGTACATTGGTGCAATCACAGGGCACGATTCATATACATTCAGAAATATTTTTGATCAAACCCCTTTTTTAAGGTTACCACAACTTTTCGGTCCTCTTCCTGTCCCAGTTCCTCCTCTGTACCCCCACAAGATAATAACCGTTCCTCTAAAGGATAGAGTGGGGTGACGACTAGAATTGGTGCCACCTCTCAACTTCCTCAGAAGCCACCGTTTGCAAAAATATTGTTATCTGTGTTACCAAAGTAATTAAAATGAACTAATCATTTCCCGAAATATTTATGTATTGAAAGCAATTCCAACTGATTGCCTTTAAGTAGCATTTTATTCTGTTTTGGTAACAAATAGGAGTGTGCTTTCTGTGCTGTCTGGAGCTCTGGCCCACCCACTGTGGCAACGCTGCCGGGCGGGTGGGTGAGTGCCAGCGGAGGAAAGTCCCTGACCCATGCAGATCCAGACCTTCTCACCCAGAAGGGTCCTCGGGCTGCTCTTGGCCCCAGGCTGGGGCTGTTTTGTAACAGCTGTGGGTAGCTGTATGGTTGGAGTTTCCTCCCCGAGTTGGGAATCTTTGCTGGTTCGCGCTGTGTTCTTTATGCCACGGCCTCGAAGAAACAGTGCTGTGATTAGATTAAGGCAGGCACTCCAGCCGCTGGGTCACCAAACCCAGGGATGTTATTAAAAATAATAGCGCTTACGGCAGCGCTGTCTTTTGAAGGCACATGAGAGAGGCGTGTTCCTGTGGCGGAGGCAGCAGGCTCCTGGCAGTATAACCCACGGGACAGGCAGGAGAAGTGATGGGATGAAAAGGCAGGAAAAACGACCCCACGGGGTTATTGCGGTGATCTGACGGCCTGGAGGACACAGGGAGGACGAGGCCTCCAGGGGCAGGAAGATGGAGGGAAAACTGTGGGGCAAACGCTGGTGGGGCGCTGGGGACCCAGACCCTAGACTGAGCTGCACGCTAACCAGCTATGTGACTTTTGGCCAGCCCCAAGCTCTCCCAACCTCAAGTTCATCTGCTTTACGTGCTAGTGCAGTGTTCAACCTTTTTTTATCTCATGTCACCCTTGAACCTATAGTTAAACTTGCCTGGCACATTTAAATTACGTTGATCAAACAAGAGTAAAAAGAATATACTTACTGTGCTTTGAACGTCTTTCAAAAATAACTTAATGAACTTTAAAAATTTTTGTGGCACACTGGTCGGAAATAATTGTGCGAATGGCTGCGTCTTAAAGGTTCCTGCCCTTGGTGCTGTTCTCGAATTCTCCAGAAAGGATCCATACACAAAGAGAGGGAAGGGCAGGGTGTGCTGGGCAGAGGGGGTTACGTAAAGCAGGAGGCTCCAGAGACACCTGGCGCAGTGGCGCTCACCTTGTAAATGCAGGCAGGTGAAGCCGAGGGCCCAGCATGGGGCATGTGATTCCCGGCTGGAGACCCAGGACTGCTCCCCCGTCCCCTGCAGCTCTTGCCTCTGGCCAGCCCATTGCTGAGCCCAGTGCTCTGCAGGGGCCCCAGGTGCCAAGGCCTGTCAAGGGGCCAGCGCTGAAAGCCAGATCACAGTCTGTCCTTTGATGAGCTGCTCTGTGCAGATCAGGGCGTTGGCCCAAGACTGCCGCTTCCCTCAAACATGTTCTTTCCGAAGCTCAGGAGCACTCAGCAGTGAGTGGAGCCCTTCAGAGAAGGAAAGAGCAAGGCCAACACCGTGCCAGGTGATTTGGACACGCACGCTATGGTCTCCCGTGCGCTACCTGGCTCTTTGCCCAGAGTCCCTGGTCATCGCAGGTATGGTGTTGGTCTCTTGCTGGTGATGGATGGAGGCACATGAAGTGTTCCTCATTTCTTCTTTGACTTTGTCCAAATCTGCATGCCTATTTCCTCTGCTTCAATGTCCTTGAAGTTCACTAACTTCTTACGAGCTCTAAAGGCTTGCATGTTCTTTCTCCACTTCCAAATAGGCTGGTCTGTACGGTATAGCTGCCCAGGCCTATGGGAGTCAGGTTGTACCTCCCTAAACCCAAACCCAGCAGATCCCAGGCCCCCCACCTGCCCCTGGCACCCACTCACAATCCTTATGAGTAGGTGTCCTCAGGCAGGAGTGGGAACAGTTCTTCCTGGGCACTGACAGGCCCATTTGCTGTCAGGGAGGCCAAGGGCAGCCATCTAGGGAAATAATAAGAGACAGGATGGAAATGGGGTCGAGCTACGATTGTAGGCTCCTACAAAGGGTCCTAGGAGATTTTCTAAGTCACCGTGTTTCAAACTTTAAAATAAAAAAAGTTATTGGCACCTTTCTACAAAGAGAATCTGCTCAACCCCAATCTATAAAGCAGATAAAATGGATCTGCTCCGGAGGAAACTGGGTCGGCCCCAAGCAGGTGCGCTCAGGCTCCACACAGAAGCCTTTCAGGGCCCCTCTGAGCATTTCCTCACACACACTCTGTCCTCCATTCATCTGAGCCAGTGTTTCCAACAGTTTTTATCTCACAGCACACTTGAATCTATAGTTAAATTATGTTGATCAAAAAAAAAAAAAAAGAATATAGTTACTGTTCTTTGATCGTCTTTCAAACATAATTTAATTAACAACCTTTCACAATTTTCATGGCACACCTAAGACCCTCTCACAGTGCACCAGTGTGCTACGCTGCATCCATTGAAAATCACTGGGAAGCTAATGAACTCTTCTGCAATGAGGTCGGCAGGGAAAGCACTTAATGTATTTATCTCCATATTTCCTGAGAATACAATCATGCACCACATTATTAAACATAAACAAAATAACCCTGAGTCGTTTCCCTAAAGTTGCATGCCTGGTAAGGAGAGCAGGAAGCAGAACTGTGGGTGTCAAGTCTTCAGGCCTCTGTTTTCCTCCCCCAATCCAGAGGTCTAGACCAGCTGCATCTCTGTCACCAGGAGCCCATCAGAAAGGCAAATTCTCCACCTAAAGCCCAGACCTACTCAGTCTGAAACTATGGAGTTGGGGCCCAGAAATCTACATTCTAAGAAGGTCTCCAGATTTATCTGATGCCTGTTGAAGCTGTCATGGCAATGACCCTGGGATTTTCCCATTCATTTAGAATTTCCTTATTGGTGCCTGGGCTAAGGCTTTCTGCTTTTTCCCCTGGTGTTTTCCTGTGTTCATTTTGGTGGTGGGCACAGGAGATAGGAGGAGGAATTGGACAATACACACTATGTCCCATATTAGTTCTGTTGGTACTAGATTGCCAGATTTGGTAAATAAAAATATAGGATGGCCGCTTAAATTTGTTTAGCTAAACAGTGAAGGTAATTTTAGTATAACTATACCATGGCAATATGTAAGGGCATAATTATACCAACAAAAATAATTTTCTTTTTATCCAAAGTTCACATTTAACTGCCTTTATCAGGCTACCATATTTGGTACACATCATAGATTAAGGAATTTCCCCTTTTTGTCTGTTCTATTTCCTTTCTCTATGCCCAACGCCAGGGACATATCTCAATGCCATGCTCTTATTTCCACATCCTTTTCTATGTTGATGAGAGAACCAGAGAAAGAGAAGAGCTAGATCTGAAATAATAAAGGAACTTCATCCTCAAGCTCATCCCTTTTTTATTGTTGTTGTTGAGACAGAGTCTTACTATGTCACCCTTGGTAGAGTGCCATGGCTTCACAGCTCATAGCAACCTCAAACTCCTAGGTTTAAGCGATTCTCTTGCTTCAGTCTCCCAAGGGGCTGGGACTACAGGCCTGGCCATTTTTTGTTGCAGTTGTCATTGTTCAGTTGGCCCAGGCTGGGTTTGAATCTGCCTCCGTATATGTGGTTGGTGCCGTAACCCCGGTGCTACAGGCGCTGAGCCAAGCTCACTTTTTACCATTATGATTTCACTTGCACGTTCACTGTCTTACAAGAACAGCTGAGTAAGAAGCAAAGAAAACCTTTGGAAGGCACATGGCTGCTTCTCCCTATCCCCTTGCCCACCAGCAAACACCATAGCTTCTCTCTCACCTATAACTCCTCACCATGCTTGTGGCTCCAGCCTTATCAGCAAGCCCGTACTTATAAAACACAGTTAGACTTAACAAATGGGCTTTGTCTTCACCTGTACGAATCTTGGGGGAGGCAGAGAAAGGACCTTTGGTCTTATCATAAGATTTCCAAATGATCTGTAACTTCTGTGGGATGTGAGTTGAAAGCAAAGAAAATAGATCTAAACTGTTGGGTTTTTGGTAACATCCTTTTAAACAGAATTTGAATTAGGGAGTGGGTTGGGAAATTGCTAGGAGGAATGTCAGCAGAGAAGTACAAATAGAATAAAAGCCAAAAAAATGTTTTCTCATCATACCCCCTGTCTGATGTCCTTTGGTTGTGAAAAGATCAGTGGGCCTGTTTTCTACACTCAATTCTATTTCAATGTTATTATGTGACCTTGGCTTAGTCACAAAACTTACTCTCCATCTTCTCATTTGTAAAGTGAGGATATTTGTGAATTTAGACAACCTTTAGTTCAATGGCTAATGAAATGTGTCTTTTTTTTTTTTTTTTATCGGAATCTGCTAAACTCTTCTCCAGATCCTTGCTGGTCTGAGTGGCAGCTTAAACCCATTGTTGTCCTAACAAACCTATGACAAGCAAGATGTCAATACTATTTTTTGTCACCCATAGAATTGTGCATTAAGCATGAAAAAAGGAAAAGAAAAGATATCTGATATTTTTTTCCCCTTACTTTCTTAGGCAGAAGCCTACCCAAACAGTAGGCCCAGGGCCAACTTTAATAAAGCGTGATTTCAGGCTGTTGACCTCTCTGATCTGACCATGCAACCTCTCCTTGATGGTGAAGGTTTCTCTGGTTTCAGAAAGAGCATACCAGGGCAGGGAGCCTGTGGTCTTAAGGAGACTTGTAGCCTTCCTGGTCCTTAAGTGTGACCTTTTAACGGAGTCCAAATTTTACAGAATAAATCCTTTTTATTAAAAGGGGTACAGCAGAGAAAGATGAAGCTTTTCCTCTCTTCTCTGGTGCTTAACAAAGAACAATCTTGAAATTCGAAGTCTGCAGCTTCCCTACCCTTGGCGGGGATACTCTGAATTCTAGGGAATTTATATTCAGGAACAATAGGGGTGAATAATTTCCACGCAGAAATTATTGATTTAGACGGAGAATAGCATGTTCATTATTTTATTTGAGGTGTTCAGTTTGGCCATGAAATGGGAGTGGTAAAATTTATCAAGATAAGGACAAATTCGAGGAAGCTAAAGAAATTGTAAATCTTCAAAAATCCATCTGGACCACCCTTCTTATAGGACGATGGAACCTCAGCTTTAAGAAGGAGGTGAGTCTGTGGCTTCCTGTCTGTTGGTCCATAACATACCCAGTTAGACCACTATATTTTACGTCTTACCTAGAACTCCCCTTTGGCTGTATGAGTCTTTTGGAAAACAAACAGCCCATGGTGGAAAATGTCCTAGGCTTTTGGCGGTCTCCTGACAGGCTTGCTTGCAGGTTTCATTTGCTCTTTTAATGGGATTTTCTGTGAGTTATTGGCAGTCAGAGAGGTTCAGACAACTGGCTGAACAGGAGGCATCATAGGATCATAGAATTGTAGAGCTGGAAGGAGCTCTTGGTCTTGCCATCCAGACAGCACTCATTTTGTCCTGGGTTCAGCTAGGAGGTAGTGAGGCAGGGGTGATCCTGTCCAATCCATTTTGCCACACGACTAGACTGATGGAGACCTTTAAATGTCAACAAAGCAATTCTGAATGGAATTCAGAGCTCTCCAGGAAGCTAGTATCAAAGCTGTGATGTTAGAGGACTGGAGGAGCCGAGTGCCTTGCTGCATCCCAATGGAAGCATCTTGTGTGGGCTGCCGGCTGCCACGGCTCCGTCAGCAAGCCTGCGTAGGCAGTCCTGCAGGTTGGAAGCTACTGTTGGTGCAGACCTCTATCACGGTAGCAGTGAAGGTCAGACACCAGCTAAAGATATCCAAATCTCTGTTGCTTCCCATTTCCAACTCACCAGGGAATTGGTAGCAGTTCTTTCAAAGACTGGGCTTTGCGTAAGTGGGAGCAGATAGAGGAGGAGTAAACACCTCTGTCTGAGCTTCCCCACGGCACGCTAATGCAGAGAGGGCGGACGCTGGCACGGGGATTAGGTGCACCATGATTACATTGGCCTCCAAAGCCCGTGCAACCGCACACAGACCAGATGTGATTATGTCTCTGTTTGTCTCTGTGCAAAGCCAACTGCTTATACCCTGGCAGGAGAAACTGTGGAGGGAACAAGTGATGAAACGGAAATAGAGGTTTCTCTGGTTAGTCTATTGATTCTCTATTAAATTGCAAGAAAGCAAAACAGATCACCAAGGCTTTGTCTGCCTGTCTGCTGATATCTGTGCCTCACGTTTGCACACTCTCAGCCTGAGGAGGTTCCCCACACTGAATCTCTCATGCAGTAAAATCAGGATGTGTTTCAGGGATACTGGAAGTTTTGTTCTTTTATCACCAAGTGGGTAGGGCCAACCACCAAGGCATGCACTTACTAGAACAATCCACAGAGACCTGGCGAGTCAGGGTGAGTTGAGGGCCTCCCTTAGATTCATTTTCACAGATCCACCCATCTTCCCATTTAGCCACCTGTCCATCCACCTATGTGTTCATGGATCCATCCAACAAACGGCTCGATGTACTGATGCACTATGTACTGGGCGAGTAGATCAGGCCAAGTGCACCGTGGTGAAAAAAACAGACTTGGGCTTGATTCTGCCGTGAGCTAATGGTCCAGTGTTCCTAAAGAGAATAACCAAATGGCTGGTAAATAATTTGTCCGACTTTCTTACTCTTTACATCTTAATCTATTCATAAATGCAAGTCAATAGGTGAAATTTGCTATTTCTGATAAGTAGTATGATAGAGTTCAGGGTGAAATGGGGGAGATTCAGACAAGGGTAGAGGGAGCTGTGGGTAGGTAGGATGATCCGGAGAAGGGCTTCTGGAGGAACGCAATACCTGCAGGATTAGAAGAGAGCAGGGGCGAAAGAGCAAGCAGGAGAGCATTTCAGGCAGGGGAAGCAGAATGAGAGGAGGCGGTGAGGTGGGAAATAGCTCAGCACGTTTCAAGGGAGTGAAAGAGGTCATTGTGGCTGGGCTGGGTGGGAGAGGGAGAGAGTAGGACAGAATGAAAGGGACAGGGACAGAAGCCAGATTTTGCAGGGGGTTGGTGGCCATAATGAGAAGTTAGATTTTATTTTAAGTGCAATGGCAAGACATTGAAGGGTGGAAGGGAGGGAGAGATAAAGGATTCTTTTAGCCGCTATGTGCAGATGAAATTGGAGGATGGCAAGAGATGTGGGGAGACCCTCACAGCCAACTAAGGCAAGAGAAACCGGTGGTTTGAACTACAGTGAATGTAGGTCAGGGCTGCTTGCACATCTATAGAGTTAAGCCCAAGCCACCTGTGCTGAGGAGTGATGCTAGAAGATTCTACCAGGAAGCCCTCAGCCACTTTCCCCTTCTTTTGTATAAAGGTGACCAGCACCAGATACGGGGTCCTGTTCTCACTTGGCAGTGACTCAGTGGCATTTTATAGATGACAGTGTAGTAGGCTGGATAGGGAAAATGGTTCCTAAAGATGCCGGGACTCTTGATTCCTGAAGTGGGTGAATGTGCAACCTCCCATGGCCAGGGGACTTTGCTGATGTGACAAGGGAGGAATCCCGCGATCCGGAGATTATTCTACGTTATCCTGGCCACATGATGTAATGTAGAATGTCATGATGTAATGACAAATGTCTTTCTAAGAAGGAAGAAAGAAGGTCAAAGGCAGTAACAGAAGATATGCTAGGCTATAAAGATATGAAGAGCTTATGGAAGAACGAGGAGGAGCAGCGATCCAGAGCGTGCAGGCAGCCTCTGGAAGCCAAGAAAAGTAAGGAGGTGCATCATTCCCTAGATCCTGGAGAAAGTGCCAGTCCTGCCCACACTTGGTCTCCAGCCTTGGCACCTCTAACCTCCAGAACTGTAAGATAATAAACTTATGTTGTTTTAAGCCACCAGGTTTGTGGTAAGTTGTTACAGCAGCCACAGGAAATTAGAGTGCAACAGTGAATGAACTACAAGGCCCAAGGCCACCTGCTTTACCAGAAGCTCTCCCTGCACCTGAAGTCCCAGGCTGGACCCATCGACTGAGACTGGTCCCCTGTTTCCATGCATCTCTGGTTTGCTCTCCTTGGCAGGTGGTCACTGGAGGAAGTCCAATCCTTGGGCTTCTGGAATAGGGCGGGCTCAAGAGAGAAACTCAGAAAAACCGACAAGGAATGCACTTATTTCATTTCTGTTTTAGAAGTCAATTTTAGTAAACACAGGGCACAATAGTGAGAATTGCACCTCTTGGGCAGGTGTAATTTGATTATTGTCTTTAGGAACATTGGACCATTAGCTCATGGCAGTGGGGCAAGGAGTGATTGTTGGCCAATTCCTGGTCTGGTTTTCCGCCATGGTTAAAGTTCTCTCTGCCCCCCTCTGGCCGCACTCTGGAGCATCACACCCATTCTCTGGCCTTGGCCTTGGCCTTGCTCCCTCCTGCAGCCCCCATCCCTACTTTCAGTCTTTCCCTCTGCTGAGCTGACAGAGCACCCGCCTGCCGACACTGGAGCCGGGACCAGCGCTGAGACCCTTGTGGGGTGTGACATGTGTTGGAGACTTGAAGAGGCCCCCTCCAGGAAGAGTGAGAGCATCAGCTTGTTAACTGCTACTTTACGTCAGGAAATCATGCATTCGCCCTGAGATAAACCTCATGGATCTGGCGGCAGCCTGGCCTCTCTGCTGTGCCCACTCTGGGGTCTGCTCCTGCCACTCAGGGCCAGGGGAACCGGTGACTCACGCACTTCCGGACCTAGCTGAGAAAAGGCCCTGGGCTAATATTTTTCTCTGACTAGATGACGGTTTGCTCGTGGAGGAGAGAACAACACCACCTGAGAAAGACTCGGAATCCTCCCTGCCTCATGGGTCTTCCCTCACAGGGGGGCAGCGAGCAGACCTGCCTGGGGGAAGGGGTCCTCCGGATCCATTCACCTTGTCACACATAGACCTTGTTTTTGAAACCAAGACTAATGATGCGGTAATCTTCTAGACAGCTGTCCGGTACCAAGGCTTGAATAGACTCACGTAGAAGAACGTACTGCATACCCACTTCCTGCTGGTTTCCCTAAGGGCTTAAGGAAGAGATGGCAGGGAGGTGGCGGAGGTCAAGTTTAGACCCCTCCTTTCCTCAGAGCTGTCTCCTATACTCCACCTGGGTTGGCTTCCCATGCTCTTCTTCAAATTTAAACAAAGCCGCTGCTAACTAACGTGTACATGTTTATTAAGAGCTGTCCACCTCAGCCTCGGAGAGAGGCATATTTAGTGTTGCGATTATTTGGGGTTAGCTATTTTCCTCTCCTTATGAATATACATGAGGATTTTCCTTTTCCTCCTAACTTTGTTATGGTGGCTGCCTTGCTAATAAGGGTTGTGCCTGTAAGTGCATTTTACTCCATAATTACTGAGGGGTTTAAATGCTCTCTAGAGATACTAGCCGTTGAGATGTCCTGTGAGTCTGCGGGGGTCAGGAGCATAAGCCGATAAGAGTCAGTTCATCGAATAACCCTGAGAATTCACGTGTTCAACTCTGAGCCCCTCATTTTGGCCCTGATGTAGTCAACCTGTGGGTAACTGTCCCAGTGGGGGAAGGGAGAGATGTGCTCACCACAGGAGAGCTTAGAGTTTCGATAGGCTGATCCAGGGATGGCCCTCTGAGAATACACGTTTCTGAATATTTCTTACTAAACATTTCAGAATTCCATATGCATCAGGCTCCACTCTGCTGCCTCCCTCGGCCCTTCTGCTGGATTTTCCATCTAGACACCCGTCGCCTGTGTCTTGGAATAACTCCTTCCCCCCAGAGCTTCCACCTTCAGGCCTGTTACAGAACATTACGCTGGATGGGGAGCTTGTAAATCAGTGGTAGATTAAGAAATGGCTGCTGAATACCAGCATCTTTAAGGAAATCATTAGTTTTTGATCGACACAAATTAAATACAAAATCAGTTGTTTCTTGAGGTCCTTCTAAAATCTGCTTTGTGACAAATTTCTTGGGAAAAATCTCAGAATCTCCCAAGTTAACCGGTATCTTCCCAAGTAAACTGGGCCATTTTTCCTCCTCTAGATTATAAAGAGCCTGAACAGTTCTGGACAATTATATGGGTAGGAAATCTTATCAGAACCCCCTTCCCTTCCCCCTCCTCTCAAAGAATATATTCCAGTATAAATCAAGACGTCAGCATGCAGGAAATCACTGCAGATGGCTAATTTTACTTTTTCCTCCTACACTTTAAATTCCCTTGCTTATTTGATGCATTTTACATGTGAGATTTATTTCTCCTTCTAAATTTTAAATAGTTGTTGAATATTGAAGGAATTGTCAGCTTAAGATAGAGGGCTATACGTCTTGTTGTTCTTGTTTCCACTTTATAACGGTGAATGAAGTAATCTGCAAGCAGAAAGTGATCAATAACAAGACCTACATTCACTGAGCATTTATTATGTGCCAGGCATTGTATTAGGCGCACAACATCTTTGCTACACAAAGTGTGGTGCCAGGACTAGTAGCATTTCCATTACATTGTAGCTTTTTAGATGCTGAGAATCTCAGGCCCCACCTGAGTGTTGCACAAGATTCAACACTGCAACAAGGTCTTAGGGTTTACGTATGCGCATTATGTGGTACATGCAGACAGGTACCCCCTTTCCACCATTCATTTATTCCGTATAATAATTCTTGGAAGCCAGGGACCATTGCTCCCATTTTATAGATGAGAAAACTGAGGCTGAGTGAAATTAAAATCACAGAAGAGCATCTGTACTAAATAGGTGTCAGAGGAAGGGTTTAAATTCCATTTTCTCTGTTACCATATTCTATGCCTTTCTACTTCTGCTATGTGTCTTAGAGGAGAGTCCATTTGTAGTAAAGATTAGATCTACCCTTCAAAAAATTTGAATTCTATACATTTTGAAATTTGGGGGAATAAAGCTGATGTGGTTAGAATGGTTAAAGGTGTTGACCAGTAGCATCTCTATAAAGCCATCTGCAAAGGCATGCAAATTTTTTTCATTCAAGCATGAGAAAACATTGAATTTGTTGAGCTTCTCTTGGCACTTGGCAGCACCATAAGTGCTTGTAGAGGGCGCAGAAACCAAGGAGCATGGTTCTCTGGAAGGACATTTGTAACTGAGCAGTCATGAAAAGACCGGCAGCCCAGAGAGCACATGTGTGTTCTGATACCAATTCATGGTCCTCAGAAATGGCGGGCTTCCCAGAGATCAACAGATCCAGGCCACTTCCAGGTAATAAGGTAAATGGTTCTATTTACATTGCTGACGATGGTATCACACCTTCCAACCCACGTCCAGGAAGGAAGTTGTAGATAGCAGATCCAAGTTCCTCTGGTGACATCAGCAACCAGGCTGCACATTGTAGCTCACATCTTGTACAAGTGGTGGGGGCAGCGTGCATTCCCTGAGGCTCCCCCAGGAAGAGGCTACACCTGGCGCCCACCTGGCCAGCTGGTCAGGGAGGTAGCCCTACCCTCTTGAGGGGCATCTTCGCACTCCTGAGTGGAGAATGAACTTAAAGCTGCCATGCAAATAAACTCTAATGGCCCTCTTCCCCGCATTTACATTACTAGAAGTTTCTTTGACTGGTGTTACGATGATAAATGAAAAATGCTTTGCACCATTACATCAAGCACTAATGCGGAATGGGAAGAATTTTTGCTCTTGGTTTTTTATTTATTTTTTTCTTAAGGAAGGAAAGGGGAAAAGAGAGAAAATAGCACATGGGGAAGTAACTGGATTCCATGTCCTGCTAGAGTATTTACATACAGGCTTGGGGTGAGGCTGCCAGGAACTCAGTGCCAGGCCCACTGCCCTAGAGATAAGGCATCCATCTCTCCTGCCGCCTCTGCACTGCCAGGTCTCTGGTAGCCTGAATTTTCCATTTCTCAGGAATGCATGGACAACTTAGACCCATTTGACAGGCAGGTAAGCTGAGTTATGTACCTTACTCAAATCATTACAGATGAACATCCAGAGCATCTAGTTGGCCAATGAACCAGCATATTTTTCTCAGTAGCAACAGGCTAAAGATTTGCTGTTTAGTTTGCAATTGCTCATTTTTGTTTTTTTTTAAACTTCTTATTCTACACAGGATTATCTCTCAAATTTAGGTGTACTCTGTTAAATTCATTTGAATTAAGAGGGGAAGAGACAGAATTGAACTTCTAATTTTCTCTTGTCTTCACACTTGGAGTTAAGTCACTTTTCAGGAACTTACGTTAGGGACTTTTTTGGTTTGCTTGCTTTTTTTTCCTTGGGGGTGAAAAGTAGTTCAAATGAACTACCCACCATGCAAGATTTTGTATAACTGAAGGCCATAGTTTCCCCACGACTTCCCTAGGTCTTTGCCGAGTTACATGCATCCATGCTGCACCATCCAGTTTGAGGTTTCTCTGTCTATTGCAGGTTTTTAATAAGGCTCAGAGACACTAGAGTAAATAATACACACACTAAAACCCCTACAACATGACATACAAAGTGCAGGGATCTGGAAGGGGGAAGCGTCTGAAGTCTTCCCTAAAGCTCAGGTCAAATACTGGCTCCCCTCCAAAATCACCAGAACAACCTGTTGATGAGACATGGCCATGGGCCCTGGTGTACTGTTTCCTGCCATGAGCGTTGGTGCATTGCTTCTGGCCACATGTATTAGTGCATTGCTTCCTGCACTGAGGAAATCACTTGTCTAGTCTTTAGTAATGTCCGAAAGAGAAGGGCACAGTAAGGGACGACTTACTGGAATTTTGAAGCCAGGTTTACGGTTGGTCTTTCAATGCAGAAGCTAGGGAGGAAGCTGGGTAGGATCCATAAGGCTCATGATTAATCATGTAGGATCAGTGGACACAAAGAGTTTTGGGGTGGGAAACTTTGGCGTTTTGTGTTGATGGCCTAAACGGTCTTTTGGGGAAGTGATAGAAGGAAGGATAAAGTTATTTGCAACTATTATCACTCTGGTTAATAGTAAAGCAGTGTTACTACAGTTAAATAGTCAAGGTTCATGCATATCTACTGTTGGGTGTCTAGAAAGTTAGGGTTTTCACCAGATAGAGCACAAGGCTGATGGTGGTAGGAACATTATCTGGAGGTGTGATCAGTGGCCATGACTGCTGGTGGACTGTCCCCGCCCTCTTGGAAGCATCATTGAGGTCCTGGGATGCCCTGGGGCCATATGCTTCCTACTCCTTATCCTTATTCAGCTAAGAAATCAACTTGGCCTTCAGAGTCTTCTCAACCTTCTTGAAGCTCTCAGTGGCCACAGTTTGGGTGTCAGATGAAAGCTGGGAACTGAGAATGCACCTGCTTGATTTCAGACACACATATTTCTTTCTTGGCCCTAAGTGGAAAGGGGACAGGCATCTCACTCCAGGATGGAGATGGGAAGAGTGGTGGCAGAGTGGTGAAGAGTGGCAGGAAGCCAGCGCACCCCAGGGCACGATCCTGTGCCCCTAGCACACTCCAGGAGCTTCAGCTTTTGGGCTCAGTCCAGTACCGAGGGGGAAAATTTTTCTGCTACCAGCTTCTAAGGAGTTGTATTGAGCAACTGTGAATAAAAAACAATTAAATTTGCTAAAGGTCTGCGAAATCAGATCTAATCTCTTTGGGGACTTGGAAAAAACAAGCAAACAAAAGAGCTGAGTTATCGATTGCTGCATTTCAGCAGCTCTTAATCTGAAATGAAATCAGCCTGGGCTGGGGCCCAAAGGCCAGAGACCCTGATATCCATTCTCCTCTTGTCAGAAGGCCCACCTGTCAGAACTTCGGCTTCCTGCTCAACAACTAAATTAGCAGGCAGGTGGCAGGTTGCAGAGAGCCGCAGCCATTGGGCTTTCCTGGGGGCACGAAAGGCAGAGGGAGAACTGGAATATTTTCTTAAGTGTAAAGCAATGGAGCAAATTGAGTTCACAGGGTCGACATTCCTCTTCACCGTATCAACAGAAGCACCTAATCTGGCCAGCAGTACTTTTAGCTCAGCTCCTGCATTTCCCTTTTATGAGGTGCTGTCAGTCTATTATCTTTCCCTGAGTTGGTCTTTACCCCTTCGACCTTCAGAGGTAGAGGGGGAGGAGGGCAGCACCACTGGCAGTCTGGGGCAGGACTGACCTTGGATAAACTTCATAGGCAGCGTCTCCCGAGCTCAGGTGCATCTGGGATGGAGTGAGCGGAGCAGGAGTCTCACGGGGCGTGTCCAGCGCAGAGAAGACCAGGGCCTGAGAGATCAATACAGGATTTAGGGAGTTAGTTTTGTAGGATTTATTTATTGTAGGAAAGACCACAGCATAGTCTCTGAAGCAAACCCAGTGATGTTCTGGGATTAAAAAATGTAGATCTTTCAGCATTTACTTTAAAAAGATCTAGTTAGAACATCTTAAAAGCTACAGCTTTTCTGATCTAGGGTCAAGGCAGAAGAAATAACTTTCCCCTCCCTTCCCTTTCTTCAGACAGAGACTCAAGACTCTGGCACTTTTTCTCCCTAGTTAGAGTGCTGTGGCGTCATATAGCTCACAGCAACCTCAAACTCCTGGGCTCAAGTGATCCTCTTGCCTTAGCCTCCCTAGTAGTCATAATTACAGGCACCCACCACAACCCCCACCTATTTTTAGAGACGGGATCTCGCTCTGATTCCAGCTGGTCTCAAACTCCTAAACTCAGGCAATCTACCTGCCTCATCCTCCCAGAGTGCTGGATTACAGGTGTGAGCCACCACACTGGGTCCAATGCTTCCTTGTTCATGAAACCCCTTGAACTGTATGCTCCCCCACACGAGAGTTTCCCTGACAGTGCAGGCACATCTGAGAATCTTCTGGCTGACAGCTTAAAATCATTACTTCACAGTGAACAGGACTGGCCCACCTTCCTGGTACCTGCCCCCCAATTCACTTGGGGTCACAAAATGTCCTGGAGGCAGGTCACCAAATCTGCATTATGACCTATTTCTCAGCTCATTGCAAATCAGATTCCATGGGGAGCCTGGTGACGGGCACTGAGACCTTCCTGGGGACTGATGTTTTCATTCCTCTTTCTTTGAAGGGTTGGCACAATGAGCTCCTCACCTTCCAAAGTCAATGTCGAGACCCAGAGCCCCCGTCCTCTGTTCCTCCTTCCACACTGCCGTACAGTTCTCCACGGAGCCGTCGTCTGAGACCTGAAAGATGCTAACACTTTGTGTCTATGTTTAAGGGTCTGAGGGATGGTAATGACGACCCCTGAAAATGAACATTCTGATTCCTGGGCTGCAAGTAGAAAGGAGGTCAAAGGATGGGGCGGTCTCCTTGGATAGCAGGAAAGGGCACAGGAGAAAAGCAGGGGAGACCTGGGCCCTCCTCCCTTCCACAAGGAGGGCAAGGACCCCCACTGCATCTCAGCTTTATATCTGTAAACGGGGATAAGACACCTACTCTTCGAGGATGCGTTGAGAGCTCAGTGCATCACGTCCTAAGTGTTTTTACAGTTATTCATGAACCCGTATTTGAGTGTTATTACTTTTTAGAGTAATCATCTGTGATGCTGATGATAATGATGTTCATGACAAAATATGAATAATGTATACAAAGTGACACAAAAATAAATAGCCACATATCTCACATGGGGACATTGAAACAAATGCAAATATTGGTGAACACTTAAATTGACAGCTGTAGTGTTTCCATGTACACGCTATTCAAATACCTCAAGATAGGGTTCTCTCGTGTAAATAAGTGATAAAGAATCTATTTTTAACTAGTCTTCACATCAGGGCTTTCTACTTAAACTGCACCACTGTCCATATTCAACAGGATTTGTAATATGATTATGAACCTTGCCATACATCTTTCCTGGTCCCCTGAATAGCTTGCATTTCCTTCCATATTCCCTGTGGGGCTCTGATATCACCCTTGTCATGGCACTGACATTGTAATTGTTGGTTTCCTTCTTAGTCTGTCTTTGATATTCCTCAAGCTTCAGGACAGGGGCTATATCTTATTCACTGTGCTTCTAGAACCTAGTGTAGCATGAAATACTTAGCTCATGCTCAAAAGGTATTTGCTGACCTTTCCTCATTCATTAAACCCACATTCGTGCCTCTGTGGAGGGAGTGCTTCTCCCTTCCATGGTCCGGGGAGGGGGGTGGCAGCCCCAGCCATGTTCATTTTAAGAGATTGCCAGGACTTGGCCATCAGCAATTCTTAACTGTAATAGCAACATACGCAAGAAAACAACACAACATGCTTGGAGATGTATGAGGTCCCCAAACACGTGATAGGGTATAGACTAGGCTTCTTTGAGTACATTACACAGTATACCTTCTATAAACTGATCACCCAAGGGACTGTAACAAACTGGCCCACATCCAGAGGTGGTCAATATAAGGAACTAGATCTACTGTGCTGGCATGTGCATGCCTCGTAGGTGAAAACTAGGTTAACTTAATGACCTAGTCATTGGCCATTGGTCAACTCAATGTAGGGAGGTGGTCATTAAAATTGAAAATACAAGAAACAGTTGTCTATACAAAGGGTTCAAGGGGTGAGGGTGGTGATAGATGGGTGGGAGGAATAGTCTAGACAGAGAGAAGCATAAAACCTAAGGCAGGAAAGGGGGTGGACCACTGAAACCCCCAAACACCTGAGGCCCAGCAGATTAGAGGACTTGCTTCCTCTGGGTTGCCACATCAATTAATAGCAGAGTAAGGACTGGCATCCACAGTTTTATCTCCCAGGCCACACTACACAACATACAGCTGCGGTCAGGAAAATGAATAAAAGCCTTCAGCAATTGGAAAGTGACAATGAGCAAAGACCCAGACTGATTACACAAAAGGGAAAGGCAAGTTCATCTTGAAAGTCACATCATGTTCATCGGCACTAAATGGTTCTTCCAAAGCCCTGTGTGTGTCCTGTCCCTTATCACAGTGTTTAGATGGAGCTGCCAGGTCCCCTGCCTCCCTGCAGCACACGCTGCCCATTTTTCTCCAGGAGAAGGTCTCCCTGCAGGTGACAGCAGCTGCAGCATCTCTGGGCCACACAGCGGGATGATCCTTCCCTCTCCTGGAATGCTACCTACCTCCCAGCAGCGCCCTGTAGGCTGGCACGGTCATAGCCTGTCTCCCCACAGGCCCCCCAAACCTGTTGCGGGATCCTTGTCAGCATCTTCTCCACCCACCGGGCTGTCCCCGCGGCACTGCAGTCTCCTGCACGCTGCCGGGAGATACGCGATGGAGATTCATATGAGCTTGATTTGCAGTCGCTCCGTGCAGATTGTCGCAGAGACCTGCAAACTCCCCACAGTCTTGATTGTGTTTGCCTTTTGCTGTTTATCAGCGGCACCTGTCTATTTTTACAGCCAGCCTCAGGATCCGAGCTCTCCTGATGGGAACCCCTACCTGGCAGTGTGGCTTTCTCATTTGGACATCTCGGGGGTGGTGAGACAGGGGAGAAAAGCAAAAAGGATGCCTGAGGAGGATTCATCCAGCTGTGAGGGCTGCTGTCCTGGCTGCCTGGGCTCTGCCATTTCTTTCCCTGCCAAAATGCCACCCTTCCCATCTCTCACACCTCACACAGTGGGGCAGTGGAGGGACAGGATGACAGGCAGGTGAGGTAAAAAGAGACCGGTGCCCATGTTCCCAGGATTCTAGCATCTCTGAGCAGAGCCCCGTGTTTTCTTGTCCAACCTTTGTGTCTGCAACTTAGGATAAGGGAGGATCTGATCACTGCCCTCTTCCCCTCCCCCTCCATGGGTAGGGGTTTGGGGCAGCAGGTCTCCCAGCTGGGGTCTCTCTGAGCCGCCCCTCACCTCCACTCCCTGATGCAGTAAATGTCTGTTAACTCACCAGATACTCACAAGCACCCTGGGAACTGGATAGGGCATTTTTGTTTCTACGGTTCTAAGTTTTAAGATAAAGAGACAACCTTCTCAAGATTACACAGAGCCTGGAGCTGAGTACGCATCTCCTAAGGCAGCCGTCTATTGTCCCCCCTACACTTCCCACCCCAGGGATTTCCACACTGAAGAGCCCTAGGGGGCCAGAGGCCAGCACAGAGTCCTACTCCCTGCCACTCCCCACTGCCCTCCCCCAGCCCTTCCCCATCTCCCCTTGTCCACCACCCACCACCACCCAAACTTTCCTGCTTTGAGTGGAGGGAGGGAAGATAAGAGGTTATCTGCACAATGAAATTTCCAGGAGGAAACGCCTTTATATTGGATGACCCCTCTCTGAGTAATTAACAAAATATTTAACAAATACAGGAAGATGTCCTACCTACAATGGACAGAAGATGTAACCTTCCTCATTGCCAAGACCCGGTGTTTCTCCAGTGTGAATTCGTAGCCCCAATAACAAGACAGCTGAGAGGGGAGCCCTCAATTCCTCAGAAGAGCTGCCGTGCTCCATGTGGGACATGATGCTCACAAATAAGCCCAGTGGCAGGTGAGCTGGGGCATTTTTGTCTCTGCCAGACACTGGGCCACCCACTGGGTCTTGGGTGGGCAAGCCAAGACCTGTCCGTTCCTGGACTCTAGGGTTTAGTGGTGGTAACATCCATCGAATAAAGGATTATCTTATTAAAAGTTGTGGTGAGCTCTCAGAAGAAGAGCAAATTTCTGCAAGAGGAACTGACAGAATCTTCTTTCCATGGGAGGGTGACAGGGAAGATACCACCGAGGAAGCGACAGTTGACCTGACAAATAAACTCTGCGTGGTTAAGGGCAGGTAATGAACCATTCAAGACTGCATGGCTAGGACAACTGTAGGCTTTAGAATCAAGAATCAGGGTCAAAGGTCAGAGGACCTCAGGTCTGTGGTTTCAAAAATAACATAATTTTGCTGAAAATAATTAAATATCGATTTAATGATTAAGCGACGTCTTAAAGAGAAACTTGGCTTTATTCAACTCTTTCAAGAACCCATGTTCCAAAGGCAGTCATTTTCAGCTCTCATCTGTTTGTTTGAATATTTACCTCCAGATGTCTAAATAGCGTGCTTATAAAGCGATTCCATTAATTTACGACAATCATCTCCCACACAAGATGTAGGGTCAGCACTCCTAAACCCTCCTCACTTTCCCATAGTCCCACACCAGAACTGTCAGTTGCACCAATGGTCAACATTCAAAAAGAATGCAAACCAAACCAAGTGAATTGTGATGACATTTACTTTCTTCTGCAACTTCCCATTTTTCCTGAAGTTTCTTATTTTTCTGTGTATGTTTGCCTGTTTTTTCTCTCTGAATTTTCCCATTGTTCTGTAAAAGAATTTCTTGACATTTTAGGGCAGAGGCTACCGGGCAGTGTTTGTTATTTCTGCACAGAAAATAATCAGACTCCTGCAGTGCTGAGCTGGAGTCTCTGCTCTAGAACCCAGGGCTTCAGGTGAGCTGGTCACCTAGACTCACCACCCGACCGCCTTCCAGACTCCACTACAATCATCCAGGCCTCTTTCCCATCGTGCAACTTCTCCTCCACAGCTCTGTCACTTCTTCTTCTTCTTCTTTTTTTTTTTTTTTTTTGCAGTTTTTGGCTGGGGCTGGGTTTGAACCCACCACCTCCGGCATATGGGGCCAGCGCCCTACTCCTTTGAGCCACAGGCACCACCCATCTGTGACTTCTTTTTTCATGATTTCTTCCATGTGTGCACTTTTCAGTTACTTAGCAAAGTGTAGACAACTGACATATTTGAGGAAGAGCAGACACCTTTCCTCACCTGTGATTGCTAGTTTGGGGACGTATAGAATTCTCATCTCAAAATATTTTTTCTTCAAATCGTCCTCATTATTCCTGAACTTTCATGGTGGCTATTTAGAAATGTTGTGCCCCTCTGATTTCTGCTTCTCTGCATGTGATCTGGATATCATTTTCCTTTAAAAAATTGGGGACATTAAAAAAAACCTCTGATATTTTGGAATTTCATTATACACACAATGCCTTAGTGTAGGCCTTCCCTTTTGTTTGTTTTATTTTTTTTTTTTCTCTGACCTATTCTCCTGAATACTTAATGAATTCCCTTTCAGTCAGTTCAAAAACTTTCCTTTTGCTATTTATTCTTTAATTTTCTTCTCTTTTTCCCCCCTATTTATCTTTCTATCAGTCCCACTAAATAGATACTGTAATTTCTTTCTTTCTCTCATTTATAATTTTTACTTTTTTTTCTGCTTTCTGGGATATTCTTCATCTTATCCTCTTAGGTTTAAAACTAATATTCCCTAAATTTTACTTTTGGCTATAGTTTTTTTTAATTATTAAATTTGAGAGTTCTCCATTAGTCTCTGTTTACCTTTTTTATTTTGGGTTTATGTGTTGAGAGATCGGGGCTAAGAAGCTCTTTGGAAGCTCGAGATGTGGGATTACCGACCAGAGGGCTTCCCTGTAAGCTAATTTGGCGAGAAGCCAAACATTTTGTTGCAGAACCTTCAAATACGAAGAATTCTTATTCTGTTCATGGTGATGCCTTTTCTGGAGAAGATTCTTCCAATCTGCTTGAGTTCCTCATCTCTGATGGTGTCTTCCCAGCCAGTTTTCAAACTTGAGCATGCGTGGGGTCCCCTGGGAAGATGGTAAAACCACAAGCCACTGGGACCCTTCCCCCCGCGGGTTTCTGGTTCAGTCTGTGTGGGGTGGGGCCTGTGAGTTTGCACCTCTAACAAGTTCCTAGGTAACACCCGTAGATGTTGCTTGTTTGAGGACCACATTCTTGAAAACCACTGCTATAGAGAATAAGCTTTCTGTGTCTTCCCAGAAAGGTTTTCTGGCTTTCCAATCTCCCAGAGGATTCAGAGAATATAACTTCTTCTCCTGGAGCCTTTTCAGGAGTCTTTCTTTTTGTGCCACGCCTTCCCACAGCCTCCCCAAGAACATGGTGTGGCAAATACATGTGTACGTCTGCGGTGTTGCACCTGATACCTTGCTCCTCCACCCAGGCACGCCCGTGGGAGATTCTCCTGCTCTGCGGAATCACTTACTGTTCATTCATCTGCTTTTCATCCTAGAAGATTTTGCTAACATATTTCATCTGCTGATCTTTTGTCTCTTTTTATTTGTCTATATAGTTTTTTTGTTTTTTTTGCTGTTATATTAGAAGAGTATTGGGAGGAAGTAGAGGTTAGCACAGTTCTTTAGGCCACTGTAATTAGCCTCATCTGGAATTATCTCAATTGCAGGACACTGTCTCCCTTCCCCAGATTAAACACCACTCCCTCTGGCCGTGTACTCAGAATGAGCTGATGTTGTCTCCAGCCAGCCCAGAGACCGTGAATGTGCCATTATCCCAATCATGCAAAGCACTCTCATTTCTATTCCTGCTGAGGGGGGAATGTTTCCCAGAACTAAATCCCCAACCATACACACACACTAAAAAAGAGAGAGAGAGAAAGAAAAAAAATTAAAAAAGAAAGAAAAGGCAGTTTGAGATTTTCATGACTGTCTGGAAATTTTTCTAGCACAACAAGATTCTTATCTTTTACTTTAGCTCTTATTGAATTAAGGAGGGAGAAGAGAAATCAATTCACTCTCCATATGCTATGCAGTAAAAACCACCACTCACTATGGAATATGTAGGGAAGGAGGAAAAAAAGATAAATCCATCAACTAACAAGATAAGTGCCTTGTTCCCCCATCTGTTACTGCTGTGTCCTTATCTGGGACTGGAGCATGGCAGCCGCGATGTATCTTGTGTCAGGTATTATATTCCCAACTCATATGAATGAATTTTCATGCTAGTAACCATCCATGATCTAGCCCAGCCACAGCTAAATTTGTCCTCAGGCACCAACTGTCTTTTTGCATTTGGAAGTCCATTGAATTCACAGCCGGGAATAGGGCTGGCTGCTGCTGGGAGGTGATGCTATCTGCCTCTTAGTTTTTCTAGCCTGGCTCTCTCTACTGTGCTAGAACTGGTGGTGATGACTCCTGAGGATGTGTGGATGTCCTTGTACAAGATAAGGAAAGCAGAAAGCTCTGGGGACCTGGGGGGAATGTATGGAGATGGCTCATGGGGGCGACGTCTACAACGGATCGAATCATCCTTTAGGTGATTGGATTAGATGTACCGCTTCTCAGATCACAGGGGAAAACTTGAGAATAGTGCTCAATTGGAATGACATCCCACGCTCTTCAGCAGCCCCAATTACGCCGTGATGATTTCCTCATTCACAAACAGAGTTTATTTTGAGGACTGAGCCTTAACTGAGCAGCCAGGTGCAGAAGCGGAGATGATGACATGTGGCATGGGAAATCGTGATTCTGGCATTTCTGACAAGGGCTGAAAGTCTCAGTAGATAGATAAAATTTGTTTGCATTCATGGCGGAGACCGAGCCTCGCGTTTTCTGGCAGAGACTGTGTAATCCATCTATATTTATGTCGCTGTCTCATCATCATCTTCATCAAGGAGAGCAGGGCAGCCGCAGCCCTACAGCAGAGGCTGTACCCAGCTCTCAGCACTTGTGCAGGTCTCATCAGTGTTGGTCTCTGAGCACATCCCACCTAGTGCGTGTCGTATGCTGGGCAGAGTGGCTTGGGCTGTAGCCTTCATGAGCCGGACTGGTCATAGTGATTCCGGTGAGGTGCAGTAAGCTGCTCATCTTTGCAGGTGGCGGAGACTGGCCAGAAAGAAAATGGGTTGAACATATTTAGCAACAAAATTCAGGACTGATCTTATTGTGATAGAATAAAGGAGAGGGAAAGAAGAAGTTTGTCTTCTTAGTCTCCAGCCTGAGTGTATGGTTGTATCATCCGTGGAGAATAAGAAAAATAGGCCATGTTCTGGAAGAAAGTATGCTTAAGTTTGCCTTGGAATATGTAGCTTGAGATTGAGATACCTGTGCGTTCTCCAGGGAAGGTTGTCTTGCTAGAAGTGGGTGCATGAGTTGGAAACTCCAGGGAGGTGTCTAGGGTAGACTCCGATGACCCCCCTGGTTGATCTTCATGCTCTCTGTAATCCCCTCCCCTAAGTGTGGGCTCGACTTACTGACTCACTTTTAAAGAGTAGATGGCCACAAAAGCAAGGGGGACTCACTTCCAAGGTTATGTTATGAAAGGACAGTGACTTCCACCAGGAGATGTCCTTATCTGTCCTTCCCAGATGGCTTACTTTGGTGAAAGTCAACTCCCAAGCATAAGACATCCCTGTGCAGCGACCCACCAGGCAGGGAAGCAAGGCCTGTAAAAACCAAGTGAATAAACTCAGAGGAAGATCCCCCATCTGCTCATTTGAGTCTTCAAATAAAACTAGCTTGAGGTGACAGCTGGGTTGCGACCTCCTGAGAACCTTGACCCAAGGCTCTAACTAGGCCCCTTTCTGGTTCATGACCCACAAGGGGGGTGGGGGGAAGAAAATCCTGAGATCATGAGATACTGAATTTTTTTTTTTTTTATTGTTGGGGATTCATTGAGGGTACAAGAAACCAGGTTACACTGATTGTATTTTTTTTAGGTAAAGTCCCTCTTAAGTTTTGGGGTAATCTTTTATGAGGCAATAGACAGCTGATATAGGTAATTAAAATCATGGAGATAGTTGAGATCATCTTGGAAGATGGTGTATTAAAAGGGAGGTGGAGGCCAGATATTCACCAGCGTCTAAAAGATAGAATAACAACAACAACAAAAAGAGGAGCAGAAAAGAAAAACAGAAGTAACAGTAGGAGTGAAATGAGACAGACCAGGGAACACAGGGAATGAAGTGCAGGCGGTACATTTAAGGCAAGGAGGAGAGAAAGAAAGATCCGTCATATCAAATGCTGCAGACAGCTTAAGCAATATAAGGTTTGAAATGACCTGCAAAGTTTGTAACTGGAAGGACTTGGGTGATCTGACTAAATATTGTTTAAATAGAATAACAAGGATGGAAATCAAAGGTTTGGGGTGAGAACAGCTGTGGAGAGAGCTCAGGGACTGTATTTTGTCAAGAAGGGAGGATGAGGACTGGATAGTAAAGTGGAACATGGCATTGCATGAGGCTTTTCATGGAGAGTTCCTGAATGAGTCTATGACTGCACTAGAGCTATAAGAAGAGGAATAGGAAATCCAGGAAAGGTTAAAGGTGACCCCCAGAGAGGAAAGCCACAGAGAAGAGAAATTGGGGTCAAGGACACAGATGGAAGCCGTTGGTCTAACTAGAGCCTTTGTGGCTAAGACTGGAGGGAAGATGTGAGTGAAGGTTGTTCTATGTTTGGTGTAAATGTGTTTCCTGGAAGAAGGTTGAAAAATAAGTGAGATTGTACTTGACCTTGATTTAATCATCAAAACAGAAATGGGATTCACAGCATGACAGTGCATCTCAAACTTTTTCAATAAGTACCCCTCGTGAGACAGAAAAGTAAATGCGTGTACCTAGCATCTGCAGTAACAGCACCCAGGGGCCAGTGACAATCGCAGCAACTCAAATTTGTTGTTAATCTATACTATTTATATTATAAACCTCATTATACCTATGCTTTTAATATAAAATGTTTTGAATTAGTGATGATATTTAACTTGCCTCCAGAATGATTCAAATACAGTGCATGCGTCTGAAGGCTGCACTGAGGCATGTTCAAACTGGTGCATGACCCCTGCCCCTGAGGCTGTGTACGGGGCCTTCCTAGAAACCCAGTGTTAAGCCCTTAGCACCCACTGACCCCTGTGTGCACTCAGGTGCTGAGATTCATTTGGTTTTCAGCGGTCACCCTGAGAAGCACAATGCATCATCTGAATGAATGAATGAGAAGAAAGTTACTTTTAGTTGAGGAAATGAGATGAGAAAGCTAGCAGGGAAAGATCTCAAGGCTTTGGTATTATTGCTCCCCCAAACTAGGTAGAGCTCCTTGGTGAAAGGCTGTGAAATGTAAGGCGTGACAGAGGAACTGAAGGGGTCAGGGATGGCTTGCAGTGACCAGTCCCAGAGTAAGGACAGAGAGATGTGGAAGTTGTTAAGAGGCGTGATAGTGTGATAAAAATACACATAACTTGTCTGTTTCTCCAAAGGCTGGACATGGCAGACATTAACAATTTCTGTAAGGTGAGATTTACATTTATGTACCATCCAACCACCTTTGCTTTAAGGAGACACCATATAAAGCATTATGAGGCCTTTTTCTCTTAGATCAAGGGTTAGCAAACTTAGGGAAACCAACTGTTCAAATGCAGCCTGCCACTTCTTTAAGTAAATAAAGTTTTCCTGGAACACAGCTGGGCACATTCATTGATATACCATCTATCGCTGCCTCTTACTTAATTGTGACAAAGACTTTCTGGCCGGCAAAGCCTAAAACAATTACTCTCTGACTAGCTATAGGAAAAGTTTGCCTACCTCTGTCCTGGTTTGACCTATGTTGTCGATAAAAACTTGCAGAAAATTTCTGAAGATTGCCCCTCCTTGTTTTCAGCAGAAATTCTGAGTGTTCAAATATTCTCCTTAAGACACCACATGGCTCAGCCCAGCTCCCCAGGTCCAATGCAGCAAGGTCTGTCTCACACTCAAGAGACCCCTGGCCTTCCCTTGAACCCCCCTGAAGTTTGAGAGTGTGAGCCTGTTAAAACTTTCTGTGTTTACATACAGTGTGCCTTCTGGATAACTGTTCCTCCAAAAGTTCCTAGGACAGAGGCTCCTAACCTCAGCTCAACCTTACAATAGTTTCCAAAAGTCTCCAGCTTGTAGATGGAAACAACCTTCATGTCATGTCCATTCACCCTCCACAGCTATTCTTCTCCCTCTGAATTTCACGTATTTTTTCTTTGTGGGGAAGCACATTTCAAGTTCTGGACTTCCTCCATCCATCACGATGTGCTCACCTCCCTTTCCTTCAGCTTTAGAATCCAGAGCTGCTGAAGCCAGTGGGATCCAGGGTTTGGAATTGCATCAACCCTCAGCTCGTGTACAAGGTTTGACAATTGAGCTCGTGAACTTGCCACCATGCACTTGTGTTGGCAGCAATGTACCAATAGCTCGATAAGGTTCTATAACCTTGGTATATTCAGCGTCTCAGAGTTGTGTTTGTGTCAACCTGCCGTGGTGTCTTGCTGAGGGGAATTCATTATTGTTGTTGTGTGTTTTTGTATGCCCTTGTGAAAATGTTGGAGCTTGAATCAGAGCAATGAACAAACATTAAATTTTTTGTTCAACATGGCCAGAGTAGAAGTGAAATCAGGGACATGTTAGGCCAAGTGCATGGGGATAGTACCATGAAGAAAATGGCAGTGTACCGATGGATTAAATGTTTTCCTGAGGGGAAAGTGTTGTGTCACTAATGAAGAGAGGTCAGGGCGGCCAGTAACAAACAGAACTGATGAAAACGTTGCACTATTTATTCAATTGTGCATCACAGTCATTGGCTGACCATGATGCATAGCAGACCAAGTAAACCTCTTACCAGAAAATCTTGGCATGAGAAAAGTGCATGCAAAAAATGGTTCCAAATGAAACAAAGCAAAGGAGAGACCCTTTGGAGAGGCAAGATGATGTTTTGAGCCATGTTATCACTGGTGATGAAATACAGTTGTGACGATACAAACAAAGCCCTGAAACAAAGAGGCAGAGTGTACCATGCAAGTCAGCCATTTTCCACAACCAGAAATGTTCCCTCAGGCCAAATCAACAATATAGGCAATATTGCTAAACTTTTTGATATCAGAAGGATTTTTCATTATGAATCTTACCATCTGGATAAATAGTTATTGAAGTCTCCTATTTGGAAGTTCTGAAAAGGCTTCATGAAAAAGTTAGACAAATACAACCTGAACTTGTCTCCAACACTTCACAGCTCTTGCATCATAACAGTGCACCACCTCACACAACACTCTCCACAAGGGAATTTTATCAAGTAAATAAATAACTATACTGGAGCACCCTGCCTACTCACCTGAGCTGGCCCCTAATGACTTTTTTCTTTACCTGAAAATAAAGGAATTATTGAATGGGTGACCTTTTGTTGACTTTCAAGACATTGCAGGTAATATGATAATAGCTCTGATAGCCATTCCAGAAAAAGATTTCCAAAATTGCTTTGAGGAGCTGACTAGGTGCTAGCATCAGTACATAGCTTCCCAAGGGGAGACTTTGAAAGTGACCATAGTGACATTCAGCAATGAGGTATGTAGCACTTTTTCCAGGATGATTTTGTGAACTTAATTGTCAGACCTCATATGCATGGCTAATGCTGACTGCACATGGTTCATGGTGGCTAATGCACTCTGTAAGGTCCCTACCACTTACCTGTGAAGCTCAGACCATTCTGGGATGTCCATATTTGCTGTAATCCAGAGTCTTCCCAGGATGGGTGCCATTATGTGAATAGGTCCCAAGGTTTGCAGGGAGCTAAGCTGGAAACTCACTGTGGTATTTCACAGCAGACAGCAGAGATGGACGAAGGGCAGATGCCTTTCGCTATTAGCTTAACTGAAAATAATCTGAGAAAGTAGAGACAGTAACAGAATACATACATGACTGTATGATACACAACAAAGCCAAAAACAATTATTGTTGCTTTAACATTCTGATATTGTATATGACCCGTGCCAGGGCTTCTCCCCAGTAACGTGGGAGCTGTTTGTGTTTGTAAGTTGGTGCACGTTCTCATTTAGAGCATCCTAGGCTTTGAGGAACTGTACGTGAGGACGGTGTGGCCTGCTTTGGAGACGGCCGAGAAGGCTGTAGGAGATCTCCTAATGTGCCTCTGAGACCTCTAAGGACAAAGGTTGGAGGAGTTACCTCTTCATCTCTTCCCAGAGTTTTTTCCTGGGGTCAGTGTTCCCGTTTATCATTTTACCTCTTCCAAGCTCCCGTGCTAAGCTTTGAAATGAAGAGATGTCCCTTCTCTTTCCTTCCCACTTGGGCCCTGATGGCTTTGGTGTCTCTTCCTAGGCTCCCAAATCCCTGCTCTAATTTCAATTAGAACACGCTCCGTGGCGGTGCAGTCGGGGGCTGGGGAATCAATTCTTCATCTCCACATTAGCGCTGATTCACCTCTTTCCTGAGCTCTGTCATCGCCAGGTCCTGGGAGAGGGAGGGGTGAGAACCGAGCAATCTTTCAGGAGAATAAATGTGGTTTCTTTGTGTTTGTATTGGCTTCCATGCTGAATTCTGATTGCATCCCACTCCTTGACACCACAATTATTATTAATTTCCCCGTCTGTGCTTCGATTTGCTGCCACAAAGATGAGATGATGGATAATGTTAGATGTGGGAATGGGATGAGCTGGGGGGAGGGAAGGGGAGGGGAGGCAGATGTTTCATAGTGAGATTCTGCATGTCTGTTTGGGCCTCTGGAGCAGCGGCCTGAAATGCAGCCGCGTCCGAGTCCTGGGATGGCGGGTGCTCTGCGGGCTGTCCTGGTTCTGCGTCTCTGTTCCACTGATTCCTGCACTTCTGCATTTGGGGCCTTTGCCTTTCACTCCATGTCTGGTGGAGGCGAGAAGGCAAATAAGATGGAAACTGGAAAGCACAACCTCACTGCTCTGACAGCCGCGTCCCCACCCCGCCCTGCGGAGGGGCCCCTGCGGACACAGGCAGCTGTGCAGTTTTGCGGTGAGTTGGGAGAGCGCCCTGGGCCAGTAGAGCTGAAGCAGCTGGGCCCTAACAGGGCGGCAGCTCCGGGAGCCTGCTCTTCCTTTCCATCCCCTGCCAAGGCAATCTTGGTCCCCTCCTCTGCCCACTGCCACCTCATCTTCTCCTCCGAGTGGCATCTGGTCCCTCTGGTTTTCTGCCCTCCCTGCCAGTAATTTTCCTGCGCGCATAGACCCAGGCGTGCTGTCTCTGTCTCACCAACAGCAGTGTCCCGTCTGATGTTGGCCAGGACAGCAAGACACAGCTCCGTCTCTTGAATTTACAGCTGAGCTGGGGTGTGGCCCTTCCAGAGCCACCAGGTATGATATTTCACAGGATGAGCTGGCTGAATCTGAAATCCAAAAAGGGAAGCTGAACTCTGCCCTCTCTGAGGACCAGTGAGACTTTCTGAGTATACTGATGGAGCCCTCGTTTGTAAGAAAACCAGCGGAGCCTGCCACATCTTCTACTACGGAGAGTGCTCAGACTGTCAGGACAGCTTGCGGAAGAAAAACACCTGCCCTGCCCTTGAGACGTTTCTCCCAGGTGCCACGAGGAGCGGCTGGAGCAGGAGTCAAAGTTCAGCTTCTTCACCCAAGGTCGAGGCCTCCTGTGGTGGCCACCAGCTAATGGTGGTGACCCCAGTAAGGCCACTGCATGCAAATGGTCTTCAACTTCAGCTGGATGAGGATTTAACAGAACTAGAGGATTGAGGGCAGTTATTTGGGAGAGTCTTGCTAGGACATGTTTAAAGCCTCTGTTTCTGCTTGGGACAAACCTTCTAGGGGACAACAGCAAGGCCCTACCACAAACACTTTGAAAAAGCAGGGGGACACATTGTAGTGAACTTGAGGTATTTGGAAAACAAAGGACTGCGTGCTCCTGGGAGAGAGAAGGCGGAGGCCTCGGCCTCTGAGCTGTAAATTGGAACTATCAGCTTAGGTGCTTACATTTATTTTTTTCTCATCAGCCCCAACATTGCCTGGTAATGGGGCTGCTGGGCATAACTCAGGCTTGAGGTCAGCAGCGGAGAGGGGACGGCCGGGAGCGGCTGGTGACAGGAGCTGGAGGGTGACCAGGTGTGGCTGCTTACTCCTGGGGCTCCAGCAGGGGTGACGAGGCTGGGGCTTCCCTTGTTAATAAATGACAAGGAAGGGACTTCAGGATCATTACAGCCCAGAGTCCTCCTGGTGCAAATGGGAAGCAAAGGTCCAGAGAAGGTGAGCAAGCTGTGGGCAGCGTGTGGCCAGGCTTGTCCTATATCTTCTGCCTACCAAGGGACTTCAGCACAGGGAGGGGAGTGCACTGGGAAGCTGCACAGACAGATGGCAGGTCCAGCATCACCCAGATCAGGCCTCCTTCATCTCCCATCAAACCCCCTCTCTTCTTCTGATGAACTCTCTGTCCTTGTGGTAATTTCCACCAGCTGGCCCCTCAGAGGCGCACGTGAGTGTGCGTGCGTGTCCAGAAGCATGAAGGCCGCAGATGTGCTGGCCCGTCGTGTCCTCCCAGGGGAGCTGGAAAGTCCTTGGAAGCCAGGCTCCTGTCACACGCACGCACTGCACCAATGGGCTTTATGGCCCAGCCACTCGGCTTGCTGGACGGAAACCCTGGGGAGTCAAGGAAAGACAGTTTTGCCTCCTCACTGGAGTCATTCCTTCCAGGAAGTGTCCCTGTGTTTACACAAATGACCACTGGATTTATAGACCTGGAATCCAATGGGCCCTGAAAGTTTACCTAACAGAACGATCACCTCTAAAGCTAAAAGGACTCCTTCTTCAGCACCCTGATGGAGGTTGTGACATCTTTCTTCCCTTCCCTGCAGGTCACGGGACACATTACTTTCTTCTGTTTTTTAAATTGTAACCACATACTTTGTCCCTTAAAAACTTCCCAAAGGTGACACTGCCAAGTGCCACCTTCTCCACTGCCTCTTGGTCTTCACTGACGCTCTAGATCCTCAGCATCCATCTAGTGGAGAGGAAGAAAAAGAAGGTTTGCTTGTGGGGTGTGTGGGTAGGGGGCAGAAGTCGCACATAGGGACTCACGGGCCACACCTGGAGTGGCATGGGGCTTCTGTCCATATTCCATTAGCTGGAATTCAATCTAAGCTGGGCTGCTACCCACAGTGGGCGCTTGCTGGCTCACACTGCACTCGGGGCCCATTCTCCCTGGAACTCTTCTCCGTTTTCACCTGACTAATCCCTCCTCTGCCAGCTTCCAAGTTGGGGTTTGATCTTATCTCTGGGAAGCATCCCCAGTCCCAGGTCAGTTGGCCCACCAGCACCAACATGCACTGTCCTACCCTCGATACTTTGTTGTTTTGTTTTTTAACAGACGGGGTCTTGCTATGTTGCCCAGGCTGGACTGCAGTAGCTATTCAGCACGGGAATCTGATCAGCATGGGAGTTTTGACTTGCTCCGTTTCCAACCTGGGCCAGTTCACCCCTCCTTAGGGCAACATGGTGGTCCTCTGCTCCCAGGAGGTCACCATATTTATGCTGAACTTAGTGCGGACAACCGATCCGCATAGCGCACTGCAGCCCAAAATTCCTGGACTCAAGCGATCCTCCTGTCTCAGCTTCCCAAGTAGCTGGGATTACAGGCACGCACCACCGTGCCCGGCAATGTGTCAGATTTGAAAATGAAACTCCCACTCTATTTTCTTAGTAGAACATATTTTATACCATTTGCAAATGTGATTATTTCTTTAGAATAAATCATTAGAAGTAGAATTTTTATGGTCAAAGATTATGGACTTATTTATTTATTTATTTTTTTTGAGACAGAGTCTCACTTTGTCACATGCAGTAGAGTGCCATGGTGTCATAGCTCACAGCAACCTCAAACTCTTGGGCTCAAGTGATCCTCTTGCCTCAGCCTCCCAAGTAGCTGGGAATATAGGTATCCTTCACAATGCCCAGCTATTTTTAGAGACGGAATCTTGCTCAGGCTGGTCTTGAACTCATGAGCTCAAGTGATCCACCCACCTTGGCCTCCCAGAGTGCTAGGATTACAGGCGTGAGCCACTGTGCCCAGCCTCTATTATGGACATTTTTGATTCATGTTGCTAAATTGCCCTC
>CAUYON010123691.1:0-14569 GCA_963573935.1 Arctocebus calabarensis | reverse complement strand
TTGTTGATCCATTGTGATGGTCAGTGTGTAGAACAGGTTGGAGTATTTCCTGTAGAACTGGTCTTGTTGTGGCGAATTTCCTCAATGATTGTATATCAGTAAATGATTTGATTTCTCCATCAATTTTAAAACTTAGCTTTGGAGGATATAGAATTCTGGGCTGGAGATTGTTCTGTTTAAGTAAATTAAAGGCAGATGACCATTGTCTTCTTGCTTAGAAAGTTTCATTAGAGAAGTCTGCAGTCACCTGATACATTTGCCTCTCTTTGTCAACTGGTGCTTACTCCTGGCAGCTTGAAGAATCTTTTCGTTTGT
The DNA here is from genome assembly GCA_963573935.1 of Arctocebus calabarensis. NCBI lineage: Eukaryota > Metazoa > Chordata > Mammalia > Primates > Lorisidae > Arctocebus > Arctocebus calabarensis. Next base: position 14,254 of record CAUYON010123691.1, on the reverse strand, counting down.
CTTGACTTTGGACAAGTTCATCACTATGTGTCTTGGGGAAGCGCAGTTAGGGTTGAGGCGACCTGAGGTCCGATATCCCTCTGAAAGGAGATTGTCAGAATCTTTGGCGATATTTGGGAAATTTTCATTTATAATATTCTCCAGTATGGCTTCCATTCCCCTGTGGAATTCTTCTTCCCCTTCTGAGATACCTATAATTCCTATGTTTAAATGCTTCATAGAGTCCCATAATTCTGTCAGCGAACATTCCACTTTCTCTCTCTTCTTTTTGCCTTTTTAACTATCTGAGGTATCTCAAGAGCTTTGTCCTCTACTTCTGAGATTCTTTCTTCTGCATGGTCTAAGCTATTGTTGATACTTTCTGCTGCATCTTTAAGTTCCCTAATTGACTGCTTCAGTTCCCTCAGCTGTCATTTCTAACATTTCCTTATAGGTGGAATCCTCTGCAGTATCTCCCTCACAACCCCTTGAGGGGGTTGCTCTGGACTGGTTTTTCATGATGCCAGGAGTTTTCTGCTGATTCTTCCTCATGAGTGATTTCTTTTATCTGTTTCCTTGCCCTAATTTTCCTTTCACTTCCTCCTGCTATTTAAGTTGCCATGCAGGTGGACTAGAGTTTCGATGAGTCCTTTTGGTACAGGACCAGAATGATGAGAAGATTGAACAGCATGAAGGGGAAAAAAAAAGAAAGAAAAGAAAAGAAAAGAAAAAGCAGAAAGGAGAGGGAGTGGGTAGAAGCAACTATTGACCAAAAGAAGAGAGGCACAGAAAGAGTTGAACGGGAGCAATATAGGTGTACGGTAGGGTACCCAACATTAAGAACCCCCAACCTCCAGGGGTGCTTTGGTGGTTAGGTCAGCAGCTCTTTGCCAGCCTGTTTGAACACAGTGCCCCACTTCCACCAAGTAGAGAGGAAAGACAAAAGTGCAATAAGTCAAACCAAAATAAGCAAACCAAAAACTTTACGGGATAAAATTGGGGGAAAAAAACAATCAGTATGGATAGACACACTAGCAAAATGAATTTCTAATTGTTGAAAATGGCAACAATGGAAAATTATATTTAAACTAGAAAAAATGAAGAAATAAAAGAAAGAACAAACAAAAGAAAAATCTTTAAGGAAAATGTTGAAATAAAAAATAAAACAACAATAACAAAAACAAACAAACAAAAAACAGAGCAGTATATATATCTTGCTGATATTGTTTGGGCAAGGGGTAATCTTCTGGGGTATGATATATTAATGACAATGCTGATATGGCTATACAAAATGGAGACCGAGGCCTCTAATGGTTTCTCAAACCCCGTAGGGTGGAGAGCCTAAATCCTCCTCAGCCTGCTTAGAAGGCACTATAAATTGCTAACTTGGGCTAAGCAGAAGCTTTCCCAGGAAAGCACTTGTGGCTGGGATCACTCCTTAAGTGGCTCTCCACTTACCCAATGTGCCCAAACCAGTCTCACCCTATGCCCCTGAGGGCTAAGGCTCCAAGGCATCTCAGTCCCGCCTTTAGGCTGCTCAGTCACGAGATTACTGGCTCCTGCCCGATGCTTGTTCTGCAGCTCTGAGGGTGGAGCTTTCCAGAGCAGTTCTCCCACAATGGCTCCACACAGCCTACAATCAAACACTGGTAGCTCCTTCTGGCTTGATGGCTCAGTCTGGGGCCCCAGACAACATTCAAAGACCTCCACACTCTTGCTCAAGTCCTCCCAAGGCAGTTCAACCAAGTGCCAAGTCCAAAAGAAACCCAAACAGCTCACAGGTAAGGCCATTCCAGTTTGCGATCTCATTGCTGCTGCACTCACAGCTGCCAGCAGGATTAGACCAAACGAACACATGCAATCACTTACCAAATCTCCACTGCTTTTGCCTTCCTCAGGGGGTCCAGAAGTCTTCATCTGTCTCCCTGTGTCCCCAAAGGGATGTTTCTGGGCAGATACGCCAGTCAGAGATGCCTGAAGTCTTCTTTTCCCAGTCTCACTGTGCCCAGTTGCAAGGAAGCTGTTACTTGGCTGCCATCTTGCTCCACCCTGTCCAAGCTACCCTCTCTTAAGAGGCGCCCCCAATGGGAAGTTCTGTTTCACACTAACCTTTTTAGACTCCTAAAGAAAGTGCAAAATTGTTCTGTTTTTCTGTTCTTTGTTCAAAGTCCCCAGTCTTATCCTTTCTTTCTTGATTTCTTTTCTTTTTCTTTTTTTTTTTTTTTTTGAGAGTCTCACTTTGTTGCTCCTGGTAGAGTGCCATGGCATCATAGCTCACAGCAACCACAAATTCTTGGGCTCAAGTGATTCTCTTGCCTCAGCCTCCCAAGTAACTGGGACTTCAGGTGCCTGCCACAACGTCTGGCTTTATCCTTTTAAATACACTGTCCACACTGCAACCAGAGTAACCCACCAATCTAAATCATTAATCTACCAACAATGACTGCACTATTTAAAATCCCTTGTCTTTCATGACTTAAAAAAAAAAAGGAAACTTCTTTGCATAGCAACAATGTCCCCCATAACCTATTCTTTACATCCCTCTCCAGTCATCATTTTTTTTTCCTGCTTTTGTACTTTGCAGCAAAGAAATACCAAACTATAGAGAAATATCAAAGAAGACACTTGGCCCTTTCAAACTTTGTGCCATTTCCCATCATTCCCATGCACTCAAAGACCTTTTTCTCTTCATTGCCAGCCCAGCATGCTTCAAAACATGTTCAGGTGTCTTTCCTTTCCCTGATACCCACTCTGGGCTGAAAGCACCTTCTCTGTGCATCATTAGAAAACACTATATCCAAGTTATTTGTAATCGCCTGTCCCAGTGGAATATAATTTCCTGAAAAAAACTCTTAGATCTTATTCATCTTTGAATAAGCTCAGAACAATGACTGCTACATGGTACCTGATGAACATGCCTGTTGAATGAAAGATAAGTAGGAATGTAAACAATCACTCTAATAAAGCACTTCCCAGAAGGTCATCATACTACTGATTAATAATATTCCTAAATTGAAAGTATTTCATTTTTCATTCCAAATATTCCATTGAACAAAATTTTGTATACTTTGATTAAAAGTCTTTGTTTCTCATGACTTTAAAATAAATATTATTTTTCAAAATTTTCCAAGTCCCTAGCTGTGTCTTAATTCAAGTATATAAAATAGGTTAAAATTAGACCCTCTAGCTAGTTTTCATTTCATTACTTATTATTAATGGAAAGTGTAGAGCAACATTAATTTGGTAAGATTTGACAAACATTAAAATGCCTACCATATGTCAGACCTAGGAGCCTTGAAAGAACTTCCCAAGGCAGATAGTCTGGGTTCACAACTGCTATGGCCTTCTTTTTTAATGGTAGTATATATATTGAAAAGACAAAACATGGTTGGCTCTAAAGTCTCTTTATTACATTTGCACATTGTTATCTGCTGAGAAGGCAAGACCAATGTCTTTATCATAACTTGGCTCATCCTGATGTGATACTTGGGATTTTTTGATAGAGTTGGGCAGCTGCCCATTCAGAAAGTATCTAACTACGGTCTTGGCAACAAATATTACACCAAGAAGCCAACAATTTTGCCTCATAATCAGTTTTTTCTTAAGGGCTCTAGCAACTCTATTTTTACCTTTTTTTTAGAAATCCATTTGCATAATAGTTAAGCTGGTGCTGCCAAATCAACTTGATGCAACTTATACAACTCTTTTTCATTACAGTCATTCTCCATTTTTGTCCAACAGCTTTTTTAAGGAACCACATGCTTAGAGGCCAATGGTATTAATTTTGCTATGTTTTCAAACAATTGCCTTTCAAAAATCACCTGAGTTTTCTTTTCTTGCTACCTACTGCTTCCGTGTGTGTGTAAAGGAGGTATTGTACATTTCTGAGCATAATTAAGACCACTATGAGTGTCTCTTATGAATAGCTCCTCACTGAGAGAATAGCTATCAGAAATTCACTCTACACCAGAGAGAAGAAGATATTTATCTACGAATTTTAGCTGCAGGATGTCCTACCCTCTTGTTCTTTTCTTGAGATAAAGGAAGGTATAGAAAGAGTATCCTTACAAGAATCCCATGATAGAGCTTTCATCTCTAAATAAATGGCCCATCTGCCCACCAGTGGAGGAATCTCCTCAGACTGTATAGTGGTCAGATTCCATCAGTAGTTGGTTTATTGGATTATTATTTATGGTTTTATTTGGATAACTTCCCTCAAGATAGTCAATCTAATAAACATCTTATTTATATTCAGTATAACTTTAATTTTTTTGTAATAATTGGCAGAAGAGCAACTTTCTTGAAATCAGGAAGAACTGGGTTTAAACATCAGGTCTGCACCTTCACTTGCTAACATGGAAGTGATAATACTCACCTCATAGTCCTTCGATTAAACAACAGAATGTATTAAAAAGCACCAGGAACACAACAGTATTGCAGACATGTGGAGACAACAATAAAATTCCTTATAATGGAATGTGAAAGGAGTAATTAGTCCTAATTAGTATTTAGTAAAAGTCAAAAAACAGAAAGGCAAGTGAGATTTCATTCATTAAAGCTGAAGGGTTCTCTGGTTCTTGAGTGTCTTAAAGATTCTACCCAATTCTAAAAGACATGGCAAGAGATGCTGACATGGTTTTGCAGTCTCCAAGGCAGGGAATCTGGTGTAAGTGGCGAAGAAACAGACACTGGAGCAGGGACACCACCGAAAGCCATGTCACCTGGGGCAAAGATGTTGACTTCTCATATGCTTCAGTTTCCTCATCTTTAAAATAGTGTTGGTTTTAGACACTTGTTATAAAGATTTAAAGAGCTGACACATTAAAGCATGCCTGGAACATGGAAGACTTTTATAATAATACATGCTGAATGTAATAGATATAATATTAATCAGATCATTAAGGCACAAAGACAAAGAAAAAACAAGTGCCATGCTGATCCACTCTCTTTAAAGGTAAAAGAATTGATCTTGGCCAGAGCACCAATCTTTCCCCATTATATACTTTCTCCATACTGAAACTTCACTGGTGCATGCATCATGTAAACTTGCTTCCCAGGTGCATTCTCTTCTCACCCTTTCTTCCCAACTATTTGTCATGCATGAGGCAGATATGTTTCCCTAGATACCTCTACCACATGCATGTTCCATCCAAACTGAGCACAGGATTTAACTCTTTTTTTTCCCATGGTATTCTTTCCCTTGCCTAGTTTTTAATTACGCTGATTAAATAGAATAAAAATACTATAGGAACAATCTTTTTGTTTTCTACTCTTATCTTTTGATATATTTTAAATGCTTCATTACTACCATTTTTCATAAATTAAACATTTGAATTATTCCCAAATTATGAAGATTTGTGATTCCTAAACCATTCATTCTAAAAGAAAAACTCAGGTCTGTAAAGAGAGGGAAAAAAGTCAGAAAAAGTACTGGTGTGAATTCTTATTTTAAATAAGTTCTGCTTTCATTTCATGTAAAATTATAGTTACTAGGAATCTACTAGGAGTAGATTTTGACCTATGGCTTTTATTCTATTTAAATCCAATAAGGCCAAACAAATGTCAGAAAAATGTTTTAGTTTTTTTTCTTTTTACTGTGGTTAAGTGAGGACATGACTTATTTGGCACAAACTTATCCTCGGAACTCAGTAGCTGACTTCAGTTTTACATAAGAGAACCAACAGTCAGACTAAAGTTAAAGGAACTCATAATGACCAAGCAAGAGAAACATGAGACGGAACATTCTTGTGAGTTCACTACAGAGTAGGATTTGTTTTAAATGAACAGTTCTCTTAGCTTGGGGTTCGGTAGCAGCTGGTGGTGATTCTACCTTTCCCCTAATTGCAGTATATGTATTTAATCATTCTGTTGCACATTTTATTTTAATGAGTGAGCCCTGGGCCATCTCTGTGCCACTGCAGAAAAGATACTCTCATGAAGGTTATAAGAAGGCTAGTCAGGAGGGCAAAACATTTCTTGATAAAAGCTTTTTCTAAGAGGTATAAATAGAAGCTTTTCCAGGACTGCTACTGATGCTATTTTTGGAATCATGTAACATTCACGATATACTTCCATGCAAGACAATTTTGTGCTAAAGCATTGCAAAAAGAGACAGTGCCTTTGGAGTTCACCATATGTGATATTCAAAAGTAGTGGCAGGTTCAAGCTTCTATCTTAATCCTTGCTCGTTATTATGGTAAGTAGCTTTCTGGTTTTCTGCTTTATCCAGGTAGCATTGTGATATTTTGTCCATTAGAATAGTAAAAAGTCCTCTCAAAAATCGATTTACTTGATCTATCACTACTATGGCAAAATTTAAATTAAAGTTTTCAAAAATAAGATAAAATTGTACATTTAATCCCATTTTGAATGGAAGAAATGGATTAATTCAAAAAGAGAATCTGTGAAAATATCTGAAACTATACCATGTCCCAATCTAAAACTTTTATGAAAAGCTAATAAGATTGCATAAAATTCTGAATTTAGATGCTCATTTTAATATATTATAGTTTACTATGAATACTCACTGCTTTCCTGAAGAATCTATACATCTCAGTATCTTAGCATTTTACATAAATTCTACTTTCTTTGACATTTTAAACAACTCCTAGCAAGAAATCTTGCAAACATGTATGCATGATAAAAATGTTTGTGGAGTTCTCTGAAATAATCCTGTGAAACTTGAACACTAATGTCATTGTATTTCCTTAACATTTTAAATTTTATCATACTTTTGAGAGTTTTAAGGGTAATCCTCAACTTTAAGATGAAGGAAACATGTAGCAAAATTATGCCACATGTAAATCTGATGATTAATGATAATCATAAAACTATGAGGCCTGACAATTTAGTTTGTGAACTTCCCATCATGTGCTTAGGTTGGCAGCACTGTACAAACAACTCAGTAAGGTTTCAAACCTTGGTATATCAGTGTCTCACAGTGTGTTCATGTTGACATGTGGCGGTGTCTTGCTGAGTGTAGTTTATTATTGTTGCATGTTATTGTATGCTGTCATAAGAATGTCAAAGCTTGAATTAGAACAAAAAAATTCATAAATTCTTGTTAAATTTCTTGGCAAGAGTGGAAGTAAAATCAGGGACATGTTAGTCCAAGTTTATGGGGATGATACTGTGAAGAAAATGGCAGTGTACAAATGGATTAAACATTTTTCTGAGGGGAGAGAAATTGTCACTGATGAAAAGAGGTCAAAGCGGCAGTAATGAGCAGAGCTGAGGAAAACATTGCAAGAATTTATTGAATTGTTCTTCAAAATCATCAGCTGACTATAAGAAGCATTGTGGATCAAATAAACATCAATAGAGAAGTGGGAAAATCTTAACTAATAAACTTGACCAACAACTCATGGCTCTTGCATTACAACAGTGCACCAGCTCACACAGTACTATCTGGATTCTTTTAGCCAGTAAACAAATAACAATATTAGAACACCCTCCTTATTCACCTGATGTGGCTCCCAAGAACTTTTTTCTTTAGCCAAAGATTAAAAAAAACTGAAAGTAAAACATTTTGATGGTATTTAATACATCAAGGGTAAGACAATAGCTTTGATGGTTATTCCAGAAAAAGAGATCCAAAATCATTTTGGAGGGTATACTAGGCACTGGTGTTAGTGCCTACCTTCCCCAGGGGAATACTTCAAAGGTAACTATGGTGATGTTCAGCAATGCAGTATGTAGCACTTTTTCTAGGATAAAACTGTCACACCTCCATATATAGGCAAAATCCTCAAAATTACCTAATGACTCACCTGATACTCCAGCACTTGCTGAACCATGATCTGTAAGAAGACAAGAAATGAGAAATGCAAGCTCAGGCACTGAAAGCATACTTACTATAAGAACATTAGCCAATTCTGCAGGATAGCTGATAGGCTAAACAGTGACTTGATGACCTTGTGGGACTAGAAGGACATAGCTCAAAATCAGGAACTCAAAATGCCCACAAAAGTAACACAAAGATTTAAAAATTTGGTAAGCAAGTAGAAAATATAAAACGTGACAAGGTTATTGTGAGAAAAAATGGAATAGAAATCTATTAACTGAAAAATATAACAACTGAAATTATGGGAAGAGGTACAACTGGTGATATTTGAAGAATTAGTGGATTAAAAATGAGGCAGAAAGGACAACCCAAAATTATCTTATATTAATGGTTAAAATTATAGAAAATATAGAAGCGCTGGCAGAAAAGAGATGGAAGAAAATATGTCAAAAGCAGTATTTTATTAAATAATAAGTGAACTTCTACATAAAACAGTAAAGATTTTAATCTAGACATTCAAGAAAATCAATGATTGTCAAACACGATAATTAGAAAGAACTCTATACCTAAATGCTTCATAGAAAAACTGAAAAACCCCAAAGAAGGAGAATAGTAACAAATTAGAGGAACTAGAGACTGCTTTAAAAAAAGTAAGAGAAAGTCATACTGTTGACTTCTTAGCAACCAGAAAGATAATGTTAATGAGTTGAATAAAATAATAGTTACTCTTAATTCTTAAATTGTATACTTGGCAAAGGATACTTTAAAATAAAAAAGTAAAGATGGTCTTAGAACAAGAAAAAATCATTTAAATGTGGGTAAACACACTCTGGGAGGCTGAGGCAGGTGGACTGCTTGAGCTCACAAGCTCAAGACCAGCCTAAGTAAAAGCAAGACCCTGTCTCTAATAAAAATAGATAAACTGAGGCAAGAGGATCACTTGAGCCTGAGTTGTAAGTTGCTGTGAGCTATGATGCCACAGCACTCTAACCCAGGGAATAGCTTGAGACTCTGTCTCAAAAAACAAAAAAAAAGTGGGTAAAGGTATATAAACTTTATGAAGTAATAAAAATGAGTGTTAAAAATTTACAGTCATTGTCTAGAAGGATGACAAAAGTATTAATTAATAATGACTTGATAGTTAAATATAGCTCTTATAATTTCAAGTGTAATGCTGAATAAGTAGAATGTGAACAAATAACTTCTGAACTAGGACAGAATGGAATAATAAATATTAATCAATTCAAGGAGAAAGTAATGAAGTAGGAACTGTTGAGATGAGTAGAAAGTAGAAAATAAGATAGGAGATTTAATCCAAATATAAAATAATTCTATTAAAGGTAAACAGATTTACTGATTTGTGAAATGTCAAACTTTTCAAAACAGACATAAACAACATTGTTTTTAACAAAAGACATCAATAGCATGAAAATACATAAAGGTTGCTAAAAGAAAAAAAAGGAAAAAGTCAAACAATAATTAAAATAAAGTTGATGTTAGCTCCATGATGCTGGTGTCAGTTTCCTTCTGACCATTTCCTATTGATCACACCTAAAAACTCTGGGTGGTGGCAAGATACCTGAGGATCTCTGAGACATGATGGATAAGGAGGTAAAAGCTTGAAGAAATAATCCGTGCGAGGGTAAATTTAACTTTTCTTTTTCACATTCTTACTCAAAGAATAAACCCCAGTTGCAAAGTTGTATAATGCAGACACTTAAAATTCAGAAACTCCACCTGTGATAAATCATAAAAAGAGTCCAACAGACAGAAGAGTAATAGAGACAAAATCATAGCAGGTGTCTTCTAATCTGTGTATGACCCTACACAAGTCTGGTCCTGGGCTGAGTTATGCATGCGCAAGACAGACCCAAATCAGGGTAATAAAAGCTTGGGGAAAAGACCCATTCTTAAGGAAAAGGCAGCTATAATAACTATGTACCATGCTGTAAAGGAAAACACAAAATGAATGAAAAAATAGAAAATTATAATGGAGTTATATACACTATAAAAGAGAAAAGTGAAAATCTAGGTGTTGAAAAAATATTAGGTATGAATTAAAAACTTTAATGGGTAGTCTCAAGAGAAAAAAGAAGAGTCTACATGAAAGTCAGTGAACATGAAGGCATATTAAAAAAAATTACCAGGATGCAGGATGGTGGGCAGTGAGGAACTAAAGCAAATGGTTATGAGCCATATGGTTTCTGAAGTCCAGATACTGTGGGGTTATGCAAGAACAAACCAGTATGGACACAAACAAAAACATCTCACAAAAGCCCTGCATTTGCTAAAGGCTACCTGTAATACTGCTGTAAATGAAAACTAATGAACCCCATAGGTGGTCTCTGCAGAAAATCATGACACCTGCAGACTTATGCATCCCCAAGTCCTATGCCGACGACTTTGTCTCCATCTGCCGTTCCACAGCTCATTTATGATGGTCACCCTGCATCATCACCATTACTCCCTGTTTCTCTTCTGGTACCTAAACATGAACTGGAACTCCCACGTCTTATATCAGCTCTTTATTCAGTCCATCCGAATATAAAACTTCAAAAATTACCCTTGTATGATTTACTGGATGAACTGATACAACCCACCAATCTAGCATCAGTCAACAGTTGGTGCTTTCTACAAACCTGTTTTGCATTTGCCTTGACACCACAACAAGTGCAGCAAATCAGTAGTCCCACAGATATTTCTGGAACCAAATGTGACTTCACAGAGCAGGTCCAGGTAAGGTTTTGCTCATCAGAAACCAGATGTCCACAGGGACATCACTTCTCATCCAGTCTTTGTGTGAAAGTGAATATAAAACATTGCAGCTTTCTAGGGTACTTTCCACCTACTAAAAATGGTGTGGAACCAAAGCGATCCAGCCAACCACTTAATATCACCTCTTTTGTCCATTTGTCCACAAACGTACCAAACACCATTGTTCTTTATTGGGCTGCAAAAATTGGAAGAAACTTTTCCATGGAAGTGTATCTTGTAAAACAGTTGTCCTTAACAGTTCTTCTTCATAGGTTATGAGGAAAGGGATAAGGAATCTGGATCATTCTAGAGCTTTAATTAAAGAGAAATTGACTGCAGATCCAGACAGTGAAATAGCTACAAGCAGCCTAAAGGTTTCCCTGCTATGTCCTCTTGGGAAAATCCTGCAGACAATTCTCTGTGGGGCCCTTACATTTCCCATCTGCAGAGTTTTGATGTGACTTTTTATACTCAGATGAACAAGAAAAAGCCAACCTGGGTTTTCCTGTCCATGATAAGAAGGCTCCATATGAACACCTTATTATTGATGCTTGTTTATGAAATCCTAAGGTACTGTACAGAATGTGATGAAACACAATTTGAGGAAGATGGCTCTTGGGCACTCATGAGATTGAAAAAGGAAGTTTGAGAAATTTTTGCCTCTTACAATGGAGTTGATGAATGCCTGAACTCCACATTGGAGCCATTGGTCCTCAGATAAGAACAAGAAAGTAGAGGTGATTGATGAAGAGGAAGAAGAGCCACCTGCCAAGCAGACTTGCTCTACCCTATCTCCTACATGACCTCTAAATAATAAAGACATTTTTAAGTCTTCCACATCAAGTATCTCCAGCATCCTACACCCCAAACCTTCCTGCAGTAGACACAAGCTACATCAATGCTTCCCTTATTCAAGACTGTGGGCATCCTTTGCACATGATACCCATGCCTTATGCATCACAAGGATTAGATGTCTTTCTTTCTTATCGGGAGACAATCAGCATTACAACAACTCCTTGCTTGTGGCTGCCACAGTTTCAGATAATCAAGACCTCCTACTCGCCTCTCGGTTTCCGTATACCTTCTCTCAGATGTTTCTTGATCAGTTAAGTGCAGGAGGCAGTACTTCTCTGCCAACCGCCAAAGGAAGCAGCAGCGGCAGTAACAGCATCCTTGTATCCTTTAACAGCTTAAAGGAGAGCCATAGCCACATGGTCACACACAGGAGCAGCATCCATCTTTAGCATCATACCAGACATTATTTCACTGGGCTGATTTCCTGGCTTCTGCTGCTCCCATCCCTATCCCAGATTAAATGAATTTAGCAGAATGAAAATAATTTTATGTTCTGTTTTACCTTATTCTGTTTAGAAAAGTATATAAACATCTTCCTCACCCTATGCCCTGCTTCTTTAGGGAAAAAAATTAAAAGAAATGTGTAGAGAACAAAACTATATTTTCAGTTTTACTTTTGTATGTAAATCTAAGACTGCCTGTGTGATAAAAACACTTGTTGAAAAAAACAAAAAAAAAGGAAAGAAAAGAAAAAAACCAACAAACAAAAATTATCCATATAAAGAACAGAGGAAAAAATAAAGTTCTAAAAAAAAAAAAAAAAACAGAGCCTTAAGACCTGTGGAATAGATCTTAAGATAATTAACTTATCAAAAGATGTAAGATAAGGATAATCAGCTCTAGATATTTATAACAGGTTAAGTATGAGTAATATTATCCTCATAATAAGCACTTAAAACATAGAGATACAACCACAAATAAATAAATTAAAACAGAATAGTGGGAAAATGCTGTTGAATTATTTAATTGAAGGCAGAAAAGGTAGAAAACAAACAAACAAACTCCAGAAAGAACAAATATCCTCCAAAAATAATATACTGGAATCTAACTACATCAATAATTCTATTAAATGTTAATGATCTAAACTAGGTAAAATAAAATACCACCTGCAGGCCAAATCTAGCCTGCCACTTGGATTTTTTATGGTAAATAAAGTTTTGTTGGATACACCCATAGTCACTTGTGTGTGTGTTGTCTATATTACCTTTGGCTGCTTTGTACTACAATGAGAGTTGAAAAGTTAGAATAGATACTATGTGACCCACTGCATTAGCTACTTTATGTTGTTATAAAGAAATACCTGAGGCTAGGTGATCTATGAAAGATCTATGAAAGATTTATGAAAGGTTTATTTGGCTCATGGTTCTGGAGGCTGTACAAGAATCATGATGTCGGCATCAGCCTTGGGTGAGGGCCTCAGGCTGCTCAGTAATGGCAGAATGAGAAAGGAGCTGGTATGTGCAGAGATTACGTGGCAAGAGAGACAAAGCAAGAGATGGAGGGAAAGGAAGTGTCAGATAGATTTTTTAAAGAACCAGTTCTCATAAGAACCAAGAGAGTGACAATTTATTACTATGAGGAAGGCACCAAATAATTCACGAGGGATCTGCTCCATGACCCAAGGACTCCGCATTAGGCCCCACATCTAACATTAGAGATCAAATTTCAGCATGAGGTTTAGAAGGGTCAAGTATTCAAACCATAGCATTCGAAAAACCCTAAACTACAGGGTATTTATAAAGTTTGTGTGCAATTTAAAATTTAAAACTATTTTAAACTATTTTAAAACTATTTTACCACAAACTTCATGGACACCCTGAATTTCATTTGGCCAGGTACAGAGAAAGTATGCCACCATGGGTCTAAGGCTATCCTAGGCAATAGACCTATAATGCAAGCTACAATATGTAAGTCAATTTTTTCTAGTGAACAAACTTAAAAACAAGTGGTTAATTGTTAAAAATAAATTTTATTTAACCCAATATATCTAAAACAACATCATTGCAACATATAATCAAGATAAAAATGTATTTAAAAGATAATTTATATTCTTCCTACTAAGTCTTTGAAATTCCGTGTTTATTTTAAATAACAGCACATTTTAGGCCTATAATCCTAGCACTCTGGGAGGCTGAAGTGGGAGGATCACTGGAGCTCACAAGTTCAAAATCAGCATAAGCCAAGAGAAAGACCCCGTTTCCAAAGAACATAGAAAAATAAGTGGGGCTTTGTGATGGGTGCCTAGCTAGTCCTAACTACTCGGGAACCTGAGGCCCAAGGATTGCTTGAACCCAAGAGTTTGAGGGTGCTGTGATCTAGGCTGAGGCCATGGAACTCTAACCTGGGCAACAGAGTGAAACTCTGTCTCAAAACAAACAAACAAAGCAAAAACAAAAATCAGCACATCTTGATTTGGACCACCCATATTTCAAGTGCGCAATAGCCACATGTGCCAGATGGGCAAAGTATGTCACAATATTGGTCAGAACACTCCGAGACATGAGACTTGTGAGAGGGGTCAGCATACTTTGCTTGGGGAGGAATATATATAATTGTAGTCAAAGGGTGGACTGTGGTAGATTAAATATGACAACAAATACTTTGCAACTCCTGCCATTCAGTAGTGGAATCTATTTCCCCACTATCTTTTTTTTTTTTTTTTTTACTTTTTTTAATTTTTTCTTTATTTCCTCTTATTCCAACCTAATGTGCAGTGAAGATTCTGTTGTGCAAAGTCAACATTGAATCATATTGACATATTCAACAATAATATTTGCAGGATTATACTGAAGGGTAGTATTTTTCTAAATCAAAGGTAATGGGGCTACTATTTGCATTAAATTCTGCCTATGTTATTGCAAAGGAAAGAACATCAATGTGTAT
>CAUYON010123690.1:0-44870 GCA_963573935.1 Arctocebus calabarensis | reverse complement strand
TTATTAATCCATTCATGAGTCGATGGGCACTTGGGCTTCTTCCATGACTTAGCAATTATGAATTGGGCTGCAATAAACATTCTGATACAGATATCTTTGTTATAATGTGATTTTTGGTCTTCTGGATATATACCTAGTAGAAGAATTATAGGATCAAATGGCAAGTCTACTTTTAGATCTCTAAGTAGTTGCTCTTATTTCTTTTCAAATGTGTAATTAACAAGAAATGACCCTAAAGGAGGATTATTGGATATTGTGCTGAATATCAGATCCTGACTGTGATAATCATCATGGAAGAAGGAATAAGCAGACCCAGTTCTTATGTTTGCCACTAAGTGACAATGTCACTGAGGGAAGCCGGATCATTTGCCAGGGTCTGAGAGAGACAAGGAGGAGAGCGAGAGGGAGAGCGAGAGGGAGAGCAAGAGAGCCGTCCCATTTGATGTCACTTCTAAGGCTGCTCATTTTTGTGAACCTGACCTTCTCTCTCCTCACTCTCTGTCACTCAGCCTCTGGCACTGCTGCCCGGGCTGGGTGGGGCTCCCTAAGCTCTTCCACCCTGTTGTCCGTGACCAGTACTTGCAAGGTGAGCCAGTGGCTCTAGTTTGCAGCTCTGCCTCTCAGCATCCCTCATATTTTTGCTCAAAATTGTTGAATTAAAATGCACCAGCTGGTTCCTCATCAGCGGGCTCCTGAAGTCGCGGGTAATGCCTTGCCCCGTTTCCTCTCCTCACCTGCCAAGCCAGTTGACATCCTTTGTTTTGTCATAAAGTGACTGCCAGGAATTCCCATTCTCTTCAATGCAGTGGTCGCACAGACACAAGAAACTGCGCACCAAACACAGGCTCAGAGTGACAACCCTGTAGTCTTTGTTGGGGAATCTCAGTTTTTATATTTTTGCCTCTGAAACTAAAAATAACTGAATGTCAGAGGCAAGTTCTAGGCGCAGCTGTCTGGATTTCCTGACTCACAGCAGCACACCGCCGTCTCAAATCCCACCATGTAGCCCAGCGAAGTGGCCCTGTCGATGCTGTTTCCCAGCGGGCCGCCCACCATTTGACAGCAAATCACGGAGAAGGCAGAATTCGGTGATAGTTTTCCCTCCTCAACCTGCACTGTATGTCCAACTCTATGTCATTTTCTTTTCCCAAGTAAGTAATAAATAAATTGGAGGAAATGCAGAAAAATAACAGTGAAGAGTCAGGAGTCTGGCTTCACAATTTGCTACTACTGAGTGAGATATATAATTTTACGCCAGTGATATGAGATCTATAACCGTAGGTTCTGTGTCTGTTCTTGAGAATATCAAGGTTAGTGTAAGCAAACAATGAAATATTACAAAGTCTCTGGAAAATGATTGTGTTCAACAACAACAACATAATAAACTATTTCTTTTCGTTTCTTTCTTTTTTTTTTTTTTTGTTTTTTTGAGACAGGGTCTCACTTTGTCACCCTCAGTAGAGTGCCATGGGGTCACAACTCACAGCAACCTCCAGTTCTGGGGCTAGGGCAATACTCTTGCCTCAGCCTCCCAAGTACCTGGGACTACAGGCGCCCGCCACAATGCCTGGCTATTTTTGTTGCAGTTGCCGCTGCTGTTTTAGCTGGCCAGGGCCAAGTTCGACCCCATCACCCACAGTAATGGGGCCGGCGCCCTACCCACAGGCACTGCTCATAATAAGCTATTTCTACTTCCAGCTTATTATTTAAGCAGGAAGGAAAGAGTACAGGAGTGGTCCATGTTTTGTAGTCTGTATTTTCAATCTACTGTATACATAAACATACAGATGAAAGCATTTAACAGATATCATTTAACTACCTCAAAGACTTATAAAGTTAAGAGGCCTCCGTGGAATGAGAGCCATGTGCAGACAGGGGCGCTGTGGGGAGAGGAAGGAAGAGACGCCACCGGCCTGCTCTCCCTGCTGGCTGGGTCATGAGGGGAGGTCTCTGGCCAGGTGGCTGCGTGAGCCCGTAAAGCGTCTAAATAAAATGAAAAATACCGAAGTTGTCTTGTGTTCCGTTCTTCCATAGTTGATAACTTGAAGATTCCCCACTTGCAAAGGGTAACAGAGATGAAGGGTGTAGGTCTACATCAAATAACCAAGCATAAGACATGTGTAAAACATCAATATTATTGTTTTCATAGAGGAAATAAAAGGAAATTTGATATGTAGGCAAAGAGAGATAGCGTATTCTGTATGCATTTGTTGAAATGATATGTTTTTCCAAATTCCAAGGCTACCTAAGACAATATAAAACTTCATACTGGGAATTCGGTGGACTGTACCAATGCCATCTAGAAAAAAAAACTACTGAGGTTTACGTGAGAATCAGCCTAGGCCTGACTCCTGAAGCTCCTGCAGAATTTGCTGTGTTCCCAGCCCTCTTTGAAGTGCTTCTGAACTCATTCAGGGCTCCCAACAGCTACAGGGGACAAATGCTCTGTTGTCCCTGTGTTACCGGTGAGGTACAAGGGTGCTGTCTAAATAACTGGCCCAAGGTTTCCCTTTGTGCAATTTTCACTGGAGCCAGATGACCCGACCAGGAAAAGGCTGCACATGGTACAGAAGGCTGGGCTCCAAGCCTGACTGAAAGTCCCAGCAGCCAGATCAGCCCCTTGACCTCGCCTTGAAGTCCAGCTCATGTGATTCCCAGGCTGGTGTTTCTTGCCTTGCCTTTAATTCTCTGCTACAGATACATTGTTTCCATTTATAAATTAGAACTAGACTCAGTTCTAGTTTAAAAATGAAAATAGGATTAATATGGATTTTCTTCTCCTTAAGAGGGGGGGAACGATTGGTCTTTAATGAAAAAATTTAAATGGTTAAAAAAAGTTAAATTTTCAGACATGTCTTATAATGAATGTTCTTATCTTTAAACTATGAGGTATTTTGCAGATAAAAACAAAATTTGACCCATTTAACACTCTTGGCTAGATGATTTAACAGTACACATCCAAAATACCATGCTGGATTGTAAGCAACATTCCAATCAAGAGCATTCTGCTTCATCAAATCAGGACAGAAACTTTCCTTTGTGTCAGCTTGTGCCAATTATCCACAGATCTTTCTACTAAATTTTGTATTTACAAATGGTAACACTCCAGTCTGCAAAATAAATGAAATCCCCTTTATAGGGCAAAGCAAACAAACAAAAAACGTTTACCATTTTATAAGCCTCTCCATCCCCAACAACTGCAAGAGTATGCAACCAAGGTGTTCTGGATTTGTACTTTGTAATAATTGAGCCCCAAAGTTTGCTGATAGTCATCAAAGAACTCTAATAGAGTCAGGTGGCCCAATTACTCAGATGAACCCCAGAGATTCCTGCACAAATGGAACTGGAATGGGGCCGCCTTGAATTTATCAGAGCGTGATGATCACCTGACCCTGGCAGCGAGGCCCCTGTGGCTCTTGCCACACAGAGTCCATTCCCCAAGCGTGCGGGGGGCACAGCAGGAATGTTTCATATCTGTCTGTGGGTCTGCATGGGAGCCCCAATAACACCACAGTCTTCGTTTTTATTAACATTTTAATTATGATAAAAGAGTTGATCTGATTAGCTTTGAAAATGCTTTCTCCTTTTCCCAGAAGGTTCCAAATGGCTTTACAAAGTTTATGTTCTCCTTGGATATGATAAAACTTCAAGAATACAAAGGCTAATAGTAAGTACATGAAATTTTTTTAGTGACTCTGTACAGACTTTTGAAAAAGATATGACAAAAATAATGACCATACTAACTCTTTTAAGGAACACTCATATTTCGCTCAAATACTTTGTGTTCTCTATGTATAATAAAGGAAATTTCCTCTAGTTTAACTTATTAACTTCAAAGTTAAAGAATTAGTTCTATCAATTCACCCAAAAGCACTCACTTAGTGACAATATTAGAACTCCTGGGGAAGGGAAGAAACTTTTGAGACTCAGTGACACCGTGTACAAGCCCGCTTGCTGTGTGAGATGACATCGGAACCTCCCAGACCCCTGGGAGGGACTCTGGGCTGCGTGGCAGAGGGAACCACCAGGGTCTTCGCAGGAAATGGTTCGGTACCTTGGGAAGAGCCCGTTATGATCCAAGAAGCAGCGACAAGAGAACAAACAGGGGAGTTCTGATCTGAGCTTAGGTCTCCCCATCTATGAAATGCAACCGATGTATTTATTTAATTGC
Organism: Arctocebus calabarensis; assembly: GCA_963573935.1. Lineage (NCBI taxonomy): Eukaryota > Metazoa > Chordata > Mammalia > Primates > Lorisidae > Arctocebus > Arctocebus calabarensis. The sequence continues at coordinate 40,699 of CAUYON010123690.1, read as the reverse complement.
TTTGATCTCTCTAGACTTTTGTAAAGATCATGGAGTTTGATGTCACAGACTGACTCGTGACGCACGGACTCATGGCGTGTATCGTAGATAACACTCAGCAGGGCGGGTGTCTGGGCACCCAGGGGCACACCCCACTCGGGTGGACACTCCGGAACAGAACAGGTGTCCACAGACAATGGCCAGGGGACAGAGAAGCTGCCCGTCTGCACGGCCCCGAGGAGCAGTCATCACATTTCAAATGGTTGGAAGCGCATCAGAAGGAGGGTGTCTTGTGACACGTGAATGTACGTGAAATTCAAGTCTCAGTGTGGATAAACCGAGGTCCACTGGAGCACAGCAGTGCCTGTCTTTGCCTTCTTTCGGGAGGCAAGTGCAGAGAGGAGGAGCTGCATCAGCAATCACAAAGTGGCAGAGGCCCAAATATTTACCACCCGGTAAGGTTTACTGAGTCCATCTCAAAGGCTGAGTGGCACAAGTTTCCTGGAGGCCGCTATAATCATAGTGCCAGTCCGTAGAGATGGATGGGACTGTCCCAGTGACCCAGAAATGGACTTCCCTCCTCCCCTCCCCTCCCTCCTCCTCCTCCCTCCCTCCCTCCCTCTTTTGAGTGGGTGGGACGAGGGTCCTTGAAGGCCTGGTCAGCATCCCTGGTCCGTGGTCACTTCCTCCCTGCCTGGCCCGCTCGCCTCCCCCTGCTGGCAGGTGTCAGAACTGCAAGTCCTTCCTGTACCCTGGTTTCTGAGCAGCTTAGACCTCGGTGTCTGGATGTGGGTGGCAGGTGCCCTTCGCAGCCGCAGACTCAGGCTGGGAGCTGCACATTTGCCTCTCTGACCATCGTGTCCTGGGTGTCAGGAGGGATTTGGATGGGCCTGACCCAGCCTTCTCAGTGGGGTGAACTTACCCACTACTTACCCCCAGCCTTGGCTTGACCAAATTTTAGTCGGTCTCCTGTCCTCCCCACAGGACACTGACCTGGGCTGGCCCCAAATTTCAGGGAGCTCTGAGGGCAGAGCGTCTGCGCCGAGCAGCGCATCCCGAGCGGCTGCCGCGCTGGCCCCAGGTTGTCCCCAAAGCGGCTCGAGCTCTTCTTCTCCTTCCCACGGGAGGGACACCTGCTCCTGTTTCATGTCGAGGCTGTAGCTGTCCCCTAGGTCAAGTCATTCCCCTGTGTCCTTCGTCATTTCCAGTGAAGTCTCTCCCTACCTCCGTCCAGACTCCTTTTTATTTCGACTTCATCAGTGCTAGGGGGGACCTCATGTCCCCACTCTGCAGACCTGGGAAAGACCCGGTTAGATATGGGGAGGATAAGCCAGGCGGCAGAGAAAGAAGGGGGTCATCACGCTGCAAATGTGGACAAGACTCCCCGAGAGCGATGTCAGTGCACCCCGCGGCGCTCCGAGGCTCGCCAGGGCACAGGAGTCCCCTCCCTCACCCTCCTCGTCCTTCTGGTTCAGAGAGGGTGATGGGCCAATGATGGGTGCCCCACCCGCATCCTCCATTCTGTCCCCTTCACAACCCCATGACTGCCACCATTATTTTCATGTGACGGGGGGAAACCAGAGATGTGGGGAGTTTAGAAAATACGCAAGATTATCCTAAGTGGTGACTCTAGAATCCAAGGACGGGAAGTCACTTTCCAGCATCTGAACTCTCAGGCCCTGACGGTGCCATGGTCACAGCCAAAAGGAAAAAGAAATCTTTCCACACCTGTTTATTGACACACAGCACCAGCATGTCCTATTCATGGAGATATCATTTGTTGTTTGCTTAATTTGCACCTAAAATATTTTAAAAGTTGGGTGGCGCCTATGGCTCGAAGGAGTAGGGAGCCAGCCCCATGTGCCGGAGGTGGCAGGTTCAAACCAAGCCCTGGCCAAAAAACTGCAAAAAAAAAAAAAAAAAAGAAAGAAATTTAAAAAGTTCAATGAATGTCCATGAAGGAACCAAATTTTAGTTGAATTCTTTAATTCCAAGTATTAAACTTGAATATTACAATGTAATTACAACTAAGATTTCAGGGATAAAAAGATTTATCTCTTCCATAGCAAAAAACATTAGATAATTGTTACTTTTTTATAAAGTCTAATGCTGTTACAAATAACTGGAAATACTCTGATTTTTGGAAGGTATTGAATTTAGGAAACTGCCAGCAACAAATAAACAGATTGAATGTTGGTTGAAAACCTAGATGAAGCCAATTTTGGAAGTTCAGGGTCACAGTAAACTGACCTACATATACAAGATTTGTAATTCAAGGGGAGAGTTCAGAATAAGGGATATATTTATGTGAGAAAATAAGTGCTGACCACGTGTCCTCCTGAGCCCAAAGCATTAGCTGAAAATAAGGAAAAGACTTTGCCTATTCAAGGTGAAAGGACTTTTAGGACTGATTTAAATCTCTCCATTTCTCATTTTGCACGAGGGTGAAGCCGCTGTTCACATGCTGTGGACCTTCCAGCCCCTTCAGCCCGTCGTATCCGTGCTCATATTTGCACAGACACACAAACGCACAGCCCTTCCACGCCTCTCCACACGCCCTTTTTAGTTAGCATGAAACTAAATTTATAACATGAAACTACATTTTATCAGGAATTTTTGGATAAAAGTATCATTTTAACTCTGCTGGCGGTTAGTTTAAAAATTAGAAAAAAAAGAATAGGAGCTCGCGGTTTCAAATCCTCTCTTCAGCGGGAGTCCTCTAAAGATCATATTGTGATGGCTTTCTGCTGAAGAAATGGTTTACTATTACTCAATGCCATTGTGTACGTCATCAGATGTATGTATAAGATATTGTAAGCCATTCTTTGCACATTTATAGAAAATTATCGTATTTGATATTTCTTAGAATGCACCACTCACTCTGTCCTTTTTCTTCCAGTTTGCATCAAATCACAACACTTCTTAAAAACCCAGTAGTTCTGGGTTCCAAGGAAATGTGCATCATGGGAAAGAAAACCTTTTGACTTATGTTAAGAGTTCAGAGGGCCTTGCAAAGTGTTTCTTCACATAGCTCATTCGAATCTTATCAACTCCCCTATAAGGTAGGCACTATTACTTTCTGCGATTAGACATGAGTCTTGGAAACATTACGTAAGTTGCCAACTACACATAATTGAGAAGGAAGGGTAAGTGACAGAATTAGGGCTTCAATCCAAGTCTCTTTGACTGTAAAAGTGTAGGCTTTCAGCCATAGAATTAACGGAATCTTAGAAATAACCTTGTCATTTCTGCTTAATTTTCTAGAAGGGAAAACTGAAACTGAAGAAAAGTTAAATGGCTTGTTCAAGGTCATGCAGTTATTGAGGTCAAGGAACAAGGACTCAACTATAAGCTGAATACCCCCAACTTAGCCTGGGCTCCTACTGCGATCTGTCATCTTAGACACAGATCAGCAAATGGTACATTTCCATCTGAAGCTCTTATTAAACCTAAATTTAAAATGTCAAAAGTTTAGGGAATTTCTTTCAAAATAAACTACAGCAATAAAATGTATTATAATTCAGCAGGAAAAAGAAATCTATATTATACCATCAGGAAACCACTGGCTGTCAACCTTTATACTAATCCTGGATTCAGTTTCAAGCAATTGAATTAGAAACTGTTGAGCCGTGCAAAACAAAGAAGTTTTATTTATATTTATGTACCTCTTAGGAGATGTATGGCTGCATTTAAAAAAAAATATTTTTCATAGAATTTAACTTTCTGACCTTTATTTCAGAAGATTTTATGATGGGTCACCAGGTCTAGCCTATATCAGTTCATAGCCTTTTCATTTAAATATTCAGTAAGTATAGTATACAACAGGCCTTTAGAAGTTCATTTCTTTGTGGTGGCATTATGCCTTTGACTAGCCATTATATATTTGCATATGACTTTGCTAAACTAAGCAATTTTCTTTAATGTCAACCTTGACGAACAAGTAAGCATTAAGGCAACATTTAAACACTAAAGCAATATATGGTTAAATGAATCTAAATAAACTAAACCAGTAAGACATCATAATTAGTTTCAGTGCCTGCTTTGAGTAAATTTTCTTTCCAAAATTCCATATGTGTTTTTTAATTGTTGCTTTACCAGTATTCATTGAAGAAACACTCAGCAATTAAATGTTGCATGTTTTCCAGTAATAAAGTTTGCTAACTAAAACTCAGCAAAGTTTAATGGATTTATATTACTACAAAAGAAAATTTCTTATTTTTGGTAAATAAATCTTGATTTTCAAGTGTTTACAGTGTTTGTTTAGAGTAAATCTATGATGATGAAGTGTATTTAGTAAGCATTAATGCACGGAGGAAAGGTGGATTCAAGACTTACAAAAAAAATTAGCTTAATTTGATAAGTAGGTTTTATTCTTAATGCTAACAAAATCGACTTTGGATATTTTAATTTATTTTACCAATGTTACTTTGATTTTAAAATAGGTTTTATATTTTAGATAAGTTTTAGGTCCACAGAAAAATTAAGGTGAAGGTAAAGAGATTTCCCATTATAACCCCTGCCCTCACACCACACAGCCTCCCTACCTATGACTATATTGAAACAGATTGATCTGTTCGTTGCATATGGTTAACCTACATGACACATCATTATTATTCAGTGTCTATAGTTTACATTAGGTCTATTTTTTGTGTTGTGCATTCTATGGGTTTGGGCCAATGTATAATGACTTGTATGCACCAGTACAGTATCATACTAGGGTAATTTCTCTGCCCTAAAACTCTACCTAGTCAAACCTCCCTTCTCTGGCCTCTGGCTAACACTCATCTTTCAGTGTTTCCGTAGGTCTCTCTTTTCCAGAATGTCATATAGCTGGAATAAGGCAGCATGTAGCCTTTTCAGACTGGCTTCTTTCGTGTATTAATGTCCATGTCTTCTCACAGTTGACTTGTTTTGGCACTGATTAGCATCCCATCTTCTGATGTGGGATTACCTACTCGAACATAACTTGGTTGCTTCCAAATGTTGGCAATCATGACTAAAATACTAAAAATATTCCTGTACAGGTTTTTGTGTGGCCATAAGTTTCAGTTCCCTTGGTTAAATACCAAAAAGAATAATTATTGGATTTTATGCTAAAAAGTATGATTAGTTTTCTAAGAATATACAAAATTACCCTCCAAAGTGGTTATATCATTTTGCATTTCCCTTGCAACAAAGGAAAGTTCTTGTTACTTCACCTCATTATCAGCATTTCATATTGTCAGTTATTTTGGTTTTGGATGTATTATTAAATAGATATTACTTTTTTTAAAAAAAATGTTTATCCTTCCAAATCAAAGTACAAATATTTTTGTGAAATATTACACAGTCTCAGCATAACTTTGGTGTCAAATTGACCAGAATTTCTTCCTGTCTTAAAATAAGTGTTCTTGAAATACTCTGTTGACTATTTACTAATATCTGTTGTAATAAGGATAAAATACAAGGATAGTTTAAAAGCAAAATGCAGCATAAAAATGGTAAGATTCTAAGATGGAAGTAATAATCATAGTTAATTAACAGTGAAATACTGGTAATGTCGCAGTTTTGGGGAATGTGATGATTCACTTAATTTGTAGTTTTATTTTAATTTTATATATCTATATTTCTTCACTATTGATTTAAAATTAATAATCCTGTAGAGCCTGTTTAGTTATGGCAAATTTCTTCAACATGTGTATGTCATGAAAGTATTTGATTTCTCCCTCAGAAATGAAACTCAGTTTAGCTGGATATAGGAACTTGGGCTGAAAGTTGTTACCTTTTAGGAGATTGAAAGAAGTGGATGACCATTCTATTCTGGCTTAAAAGGTTTGGGCTAAGATATCTGTAGCCATTCTGATATTTCTGCCTTTGTAGGTAATGCTATTCTTATGTCTGACTGCTTGCAGGATTTTCTTCTTCATCTTAACTTTGGCAAGTTAATCGCAATGTGTCTAGGAGATGCTTTATTTGAATTGAGTCTTGCTGGGGTACTGACACTGGTACAGAAATTCTGGGGACCTACTTGGTGAGAAAGCACAAGTTGGCTCTGTTTTGAAATCAGCCAACTTCTACCCTATCCTAAGAAACCACAGTATTAGGTTTAAATCTTGGCTAAACCAAGTAGTAGAGAGATACAGACAACTGTGGCGCCCTGCCACCACCCTTCAGTTCTGTTCTGCTACAGGACTTGGAAGGTCAACCTCAGAGTGTCCCCTAGGTGGACAGCTCCAGACATGAGTTCCAATATAAGCCCTGCTCAACAGAGAGGGATCTAAGGGTCTCCATCTGTGGTTAGGAATCCTCCGTCAGTTCTTTTCCATAACACCAGAGGTTATGGCACCCAGTCCCCCCCCGTTGAGCCAAAAATTGCCTGTCAAAGTCCCAACTGGTGTCAACACCCCTGTCACCTGGGCACAATCAAAGTTGGGAGTCTGGGACTCTGCCCACCAGGCTCAGTTTTCAACAGGCATCCACACCTCTGTTTGCCAGTTCAGTTGGAGCAAAGACTTCTTATTTAACAAATGGTCTGGGTAAACTGGCTGGTGACCTGTAGAAGACTGAAACTGGACCCACACCTTTCACTATTAACAAAAATTAATTCTCACTAGATAAAAGATCTAAACTTAAGACATGAAGCTATAAAGATACTAGAAGAGAGTACAGGGAAAACACTTGAAGAAATTGGCTTGGAAGAATATTTTATGAGGAGGACCCCCCCACCCCAGGCAATTGAAATAACAACAAAAATACATTACTGGGATCTGATCAAACTAAAAAGCTTTTGCACAGCCAAGAGCACAGTAAGTAAAGCAAATAGACATCCTTCAGAATGGGAGAAGATTTTTACAGGTTATGATTCTGACAAAGGTCTGATAACTAGAATCCACAGAGATCTCTAAGGAATCAATAAGAAAAGAACAAATAACCCCATTTCTATGTGGGCAAGAGACATGAACAGAAATTTCTCTGATGAAGACTGGTGCTTGGCTTACAACACATGAAACACATGAAAAAATGCTCATCATCTTTAATCATCAGAGAAATGCAAATCAAAACCACTAATAGATATCATCTAACTCCAGTAAGATTAATCCACATCACAAAATCCCCAAACTACAGATGTTGGTGAGGCTATGGAGAGAAGGAAACACTTCTACACTGCTAGTGGGAATGCAAGCTAATACCTTTCTTTAAAGAGGTTTGGAGAATACTCAAGGAACTAATCATAAACTTCCCATTCAGTCCTGCAATTCCTGTACTAGGCATATACCCAGATGATCAAAAATCATTTTACAACAAAGACATTTGCATCAGAATGTTTATTGCAGCCCAATTCATAATTGCCAAGACACGGAAACAGCCCAAGTGCCCATGGACCCATGAATGGATTAACAAATAGTGGTATATGTACACCATGGAACATTATGCAACCATAAAAATGATGGAGGCTTCACATCTTTTATATTTACCTGGATGGAGTTGGAACATATTCTTCTTAGTAAAGTATCTCAAGAATAGAAAAAAAAAAAGTATCCAATGTACTCAGTACTACTACAAAATCAATATATACAAATTCATATGAAAGGTAAAACATAACTATAGTCCAGAAAGTAGAAGGGAAGAGGAGAGAGAGGGGAGGGGAGATCTCTCCTCTCCCCTAGGAGGGGACCTCACCTAATGTGTATGATGCAATGGTACGTTTCAAAACTATTAAGAAAAGAGTATAATTTTCTTAACACAACAAAAATGTAAGCAAGGTGATGGATGTGTTAATCAGCTCAATGTAAACATTTCACATTGTATATAAAATCAGTACTCTGAAATCCATAAATGCATCAATGTACACAGTTATGATTTAATAAATAAATAAATGAAATGAAAATTAAAACTCCAAATGTCATGCAGTGAAGATAGCAACACTAGATTTGAATTAAGTTTCAATTACTTCTTAGGTGACATTCAAATTGTTATGTAAGTTTTTCCTAAACTACATATATTCTTTTTTTTTTTTTTTATGGCAGGAGTATGGAGTCGAAGAATAATTGTGAGCATGGGAACATTAAGTAACCATAGTAATTAAGCAGTTAGTAAGTAATCATTGCCTTCTCCCCTTTATAAACATTACATTCATAACACTCCAATACTTACAATAACTTTAAAGAATGACTTTAAAGTTTTTCATTCCTATTGGTTATATTTTCAAAATGTCATTATTAGAATTATTACATGACCATAATGAACTAATGCAGCATTTCTAGAAGAAAACTGCGTTAAGAAATAGCCAAAATATTTTTTAAGTTAAACAAAACAATTTTGAGCAAGATTAATCTTCAGTAATGGATACACATGATAGACAAACAAAAACATCTAAATATGCACTCTTCAAATCAAGGCCACAACTTCACATGGTGGGCAGAGAACATGTGTGCCTTTTGGTGCTGAAACCCCTGAAACAGCTTAGCTCCCCAACATTCTTCCAAGAAATGAACCTGTGACTTAATTACATGCAACCTCAGGTAACTTTCACACTGTCCCAAGCTAAAAACTAGATAAAAACTAGTGTACCATCAGCCATGCCCCAGAGAAAATCTTGATGGCTTTTGTAAACTTGCTTCCTTTTAGATTGTTTTTTGGTTTACATACCTATGATAATTTCTGCCTCTTAAAAAACACACGATTGATTTTTGAGAATGTAGATTTTTAAAATACATAGTGGTGGGATAGAGAAAAGAAAATTTCAAATATTAAAAGTACTTAAGAGCTATGGTATTTTTACAATGTGATTTGATAACAGTCCTTAAAAAGAGTCTTTATCTGTTTGAATTGACCAATAGAAAGTTTTAATGATTTTTGTAGAGTTTTGTGCAGACTTGGATATTTTTGCCCATGACACCTGAGTTTAGTGATGGAGACTGTATAGACCGGAAAGTGTATGTGAGTACAGATGTGTGTTCAGAGAAACTGAGAATTCTTGTGCCGATTTGGGTGTGTCTGTGCAGTTAGGCATCAAACTTGCAATCTTAAATTCTTAGTATGACACCTCCCCCTTAGCAGCAAATATCAGCAGGGTGAGAGTTGCGCTTCCTCCAGGTTTAGCTTTGCCTTTCAGAGAACATGGACTTGATGACCTGTCGATCCCCTCTCTTCAGTTTTTTGCCATTGTCTCAGCTATTGAAGGGCAAATATGCACTGTCCCCAAAAAACAAATTTGAATTTTTCCAGTGACTTGTATTTTGAATTGCAAAATCTGTGGTCTTTTAAAAAGAAAATTTGTACAAAATTTTCCATTTTTATTAGAGACTTAATTACTTGGCATTTCATCACTGGTGTTGTTGCATGACCGGAGACATGAAGGGTTGCAGCTTTGCCTCAGGTGCAAATTCGCTCTGTAATGTTAAGAAGGGGCGCAAGAAGCAGGTTACAAGGTCTGTTGTGGCATGTAGCAAATTAACTTTATTTCTGACAACCTTATATACATCGGCAGTCATGTGTACACTTAATCTATTATTTACAACATTCACCATTATCTAACTTCTTGTATCTAACTCTAAACCTAAGTGGCAGACATCAAGTCTGCAAACCAGCACAGTGCTCTTTGACCTTAACTCCTTGTAAATGAGCCTCAGATTTTGTGTAAGAAATCTACATACAAATAAGAGAGACAGAGTTGCAGGGGAACTGCTTTCTGAAACTCCTCATGCACTCACCAAGTTAACCTTAAATGGGTTTATGGCTCTGTTTCTCCACAGTGCAGAGGTCTTCGGGCTTTAGACAAAATGTAAAACATTTTGTCAACCTCTGGACCAAGTCTCCAGGCAAGAAGCTTTTCAGCTTCCAACTCCTTGGAACCAAGGGCTACAAAAACTTCAAAGAATTTGTCTCTGATGACCAGAAAACAGTTTTTGTATTTGCATCAGTGTAGCCCAAACATGTTGCTTTTTCTGCGAAGGCAGAAGCCAATTTAACCCATTAGTGGCTCACTCAAATGAGATGTACATGAGACATACATGTGGGGATGTCTAACCCCACAGGTATCAGGCATCATTGGAAGGTGTTACCTCTGGCCTCGGGTTAGAGGCACCTGGTATTGACGCAGGTACATAACAGGTAAGTACAGAATTTATAAACTGCAATTACTCTCTGCTCATCAAATTTTTCAAGTTATGATAATTGAAACAAAGTTTGCACTTCCAGTGCTATACATGTCTGTATATCCATTTTATCCATTTTCTCTACCTTATTTATTGTCTTATACTTTACTAACTGGATTCCAAATCTCTTACTAATTACATTCTTAAAGATAAGGTCAGTGAGTGGCACTGGTTAATGGAAATATAATGTGAACCCATTTTTAAATTCATACTGGTCTCCTTTGAAAGCAAATGCAAAAAGTCAATTTTTATGTATTTCATTTAATCTAATAACTTCAGAATAGATATTCTCAATGTGTAATCAATATAAAATATATCAGTGTAAAAACTTATTGATGAAATATTTTACATTTTCTTAAGAATAGGTCTACAAACCACCAAATGTACACATTTTCTAATGGCTCCTGGGACACCCTGTCTATGTCCAAAGTATTATTCAAGTAATATTTTGTCTGAAATAGAGAAGAGGATGAAATTTTTTCAGAGACCTTGTATTTTATATTGTAAAAATCTATGATTTTATAAAAAGAGTTTGAGTGAGAAAAAGGGGGTTTGTTTCTGCAGTCTGTAAAACCTATATCAATTATAGAAAATAGCCTTTTTTATAAGTTGGCGGTATCTATGTAAGTCTCAGTGAAGGTTGCCCGGTAACTCTTCAGTTTACAGTATCATAGGGCTAAGGGTTCATGTGAAGAAAATTGTGGTGGAAATGTTAAGAACATATTAAAAGAAAGGAATGGTGACTGAGAGACTGTGTTAGTCAAACCACACATATACAACTTTCTAGGACCTATGCAGAAACCTCAGATTTAGATAAAATCCTGTTTGCTGCAGAAAGTAACAGCAAATATTCAATTTTAAAAAAATATTTGAATAGCAGAAAAGGGGATATATGGAAGCAGAAATCAGTAGATTGGATTTTGGAAATCTGTTTAGAAAATGCAGATTGGCTGCATAAAATAAAATGTAGATATTGGGCTGTTTGTCCACTTTAAAACAATAAATAATCCTGGTTCTAAAGTCTGATCATAACAGTATTTTGTATATTTTCTCTATTTCAGTGATGTTGAAATATAATGTATTTAAGTGAAGTTATGTGGCAAAAGTGAAAATAAATATTTCATGTGTAAGACTAGATTAAGATAAATTATACATGTGGACACAGAATGCAGTGAACAATTCAGAACCATCAGGAGAAGAGAGGATCTTTGTACAGCTACAAACCTGTCGTCCTCTGGATCACATCATCATCGCTTCTCCTTTCTAGGCATCTTTCTCATATATATTTTTTAAGTGTTGCTATTTGTCTCATTTCAACAAACAAAAAACTAAACAAAAATAGTCTTGGACCTGATTTCCTCCCCAAGCTTGGCTCTATTTCTCTTCTCTACAACAAAACTCCAATCGTCCTGTTCATTTTCTCTGAAACTCACTTCATCCCGGGACTCTTTGTCCCCTAATTCCAACACAATTGCTTTGATAAGTTGACTGATGACTAAGGGTTGTTTATCTAATGGTCAATCGCCATCTTTATTCAATTAGCCCTTACCCTTTGCCATCCTTAATCATCTCTTCTCTCTTTTACCAGTCTCCTTATCTCTCTCCTGTCTTATTGGTCACTTACTCTTCTTATTCTTTGTTGGCTTATTCTTTTCATTCCAAACTCTAAGTAATTCTCTTGGCTTATTCTTGAAACACTTCTCTTGGCTGCCTAAATTCACTGGTGGACATGTCCAGTCTCGTGGTATGATCCCTCTAACGAGCAAACTCCTGACACTGTGTCAAGGGCAGAAGCACAGTCCACAGCACACAAGGGTGTCCTCTGAGTGCCTCTGCCTGCCATGATTGGAATGACCCGCATCTCTCCCTCCAGCCCTGGGCCATTGACATCTTCTTCCACACAGTTGAATGGAAATCGCATTCCCAGTTTTTCAGTTATTGACACCTGCATTTTTCTCATATCCTACCTCTGTTCTTTCAGGGAACTCTTCTAGTTTTCTTGAAAAATATCTCAAACAGGCCCACTCTGATCACTGTCTTTTCTACATTTTTTCTCATATTGATGAAATGGTAGCCTCTAAACTCATCTTGCTTTGTCCATACTTTGCTATTCCTAATGCAGCCATTAGTGGAATCCTAGTGCCAAGTCACATCATTCCTCTGCCTGTGACCTCCAATGTCTTGTCATTGTGTTCAGAGTGACAGCCAGTGTCCTCTGGTGCTCCAGGACACCCTTCACCTGTGTGCCCTGCCACTCCTGTCCTGTCACATGCCGTGATCCTGCGGCTTCTCTTTCTGCTCCAGGGAATGCCAGACCCACTACTATCCAAGGACATTGCCTTGAGGTCCTCCAGGACAATGTTGGGTTTCTTCTTTCAGATTTCTGCTCAGGTGCCACTTTCAGAGTGAGGGCTTCCATGTCACATCTGTTTAAATTTGAAAATACTATATATTCCTCTATCCCTGACACTGTGTACTTTCTCTGAATTATTTCCATAGCATGCATCACCACTTCAGATATCCAGAAATTTGCTTGTATTTACTGCTATTTACTCTTTCCTCTTATGAGAATACAATACATGAGGGTATTCAGTTTGCAGTTTTCACCAATATTGTTTTCCCTATGCATAAAAGAAGGTCCAATGAATGAGAGATTAAATAATTATTTGAATATCCAAAACTTTCTATATAAGCCACTGGGAGTGAACAGAAGATGAGGCGTACATATCACTAAGGTGTTTTGTCTCTCTTGAGCTCCTCTCGCCAGAGTTACCAAAACCTCCTTGTTGCTAAAAGCGACAGACCTTTCATTCACAATCTATCTATTCCTTTCTTCAGAATTAGATTGTATTTCTACTTTTTAAAAACCACTCTCTATCTAGTCTTGGCTAGAGTTTATGAGATTTGCATTTCAGTTATAAAAAAGAAACACATTCTGTCTCAATTCATGCCATTCAGCATACAGAGATAATTTATGATAAATGGAATTTAAATGCAACTTGAGAAAAAAATATTCCCTTATACTCTGAATTTAAAATGGGAAAATACATCTTTTTTTTCCCTAAATCTATAGGTGCCTCTAGTCCTTTCTAACTGGAATGAGATTATTAAGATAAATGGAATGCCATTAAGATTCCATTAAGTAGAAGTGAGGTCTGCAATATGGAACATGAGCATTACTTAGCAGCCTTCACAGTCCACAAATTGTGTTTTTACAAACATGAATTTTTAGTGCATATTTACTTTAACATCCACTTTGAGGAGGTAAGAGTTCAGGGGAAAGTATGTCAAGATAGGTGTATACCATTTAGGTAGAGGTACCCAAGGGTTATAAGTTTTCAAGTGTTTCTGTTTGGGAGCCATGCTTGCACCATGATCCTATCTCTGCAGCATTTTTGCCTTTTTTCCCCAAAGTACATTCACATATTCCAATGCCTGCATAAGTCATTATCCCATGGTCGTAGACCAGGAACTGAGATTCCAAGTTCACACTGTGTCAGGGCACCAGATCCCTTTGCATGTCAGAGGCCAAGACCTTCCCACCCTTGTAAGTGCTGTCTTCTCCATGTGGCCGAGCAGAGTCCAATAATACTACTTGCTTTTCCGTGCACAGAGCTGAGGTGTCCAGGTTCCTTCTGAGAGCCCATGCCGGTAGCTTCTCCTGGATACACACTCACCAGGGTACAGACCTACCTAAAGTCAAATCTACCTGTCAAGGTTCAGCTCAACTGTCTGCTTATCTGTTCTGTTTTCCCAGCACATTAGCACATCTGACGATTATTGAATGTAAACCCTATGCCCGACCCTTTCTCACGTGTAGAGATCACAGTAGCAGAAACAAAAACCTGTCTGCTTTGAATTTCTTTTCTCCCAAAAATCCTGTACAATACAATGATTTTACTTGCTAATCACTCACTACTTTGTCATGTAATTATTTTAGGCTGGCTTCTCTGCACTTCTGAACTGAGCAAGAGGAACAGATGTATGTCTGATCAGACTTTGTAGCACATGGTTTCTTTACTTGTCACTTAAAAAATATTCAATAAGGGCAGTGCCTGTGGCTCAAAGGAGTAGGGCACCAGTCCCAAGAGCTGGAGGTGGTGGGTTCAAACCCAGCCCCAGCCAAAAACTGCAGAAAAAAATAAACAAACTAACAAAAATTCAATAAAAACTTGATATGAAGCAATGTCCTGCCAACAGTTACATAATTCCTTGGAGAAAAATTCCCACTAGATTTCACTGTGAGAACCTCCAAACTTGCCCATCATTTCCAATGCAGATAAATTGGTGGAATATTTAGAGATAAGTTTGTTTGTCCTGATATTTATGTGCCAAACTTCTGAAATTCCCTTCTTTTTAATTTGTCCCGTCTTTTTTTTCTGGCTCACAATCTAATTTGCTTAAATAACTTCATTCATGAGACAAATCAAGTAAATCTCAGTTTAATAAAAAATGCCCATTATGTGTGATTCTCTCATTACTTACATCAAATACTTGAATGCAATTGTCTGCATGTTTTTACATAAATTATGCTTCTTGCAATACACTAGATTTCATGTTCTTTTTGCATAATGTAATAATCAGCATCCTCCATTGGGCTATGATAGTTTAATACCACCAGAGAAGTAGATGATATTTTTGGATGAAAGGAAACACAATGTGTGCTGCTTCGTGTCCCTCCTTCTCAAGAGAAGGTTTGACAAGTACGGTTTATCACACAGATCATTTTAGTAGGTGAGTGACTACCTAAGATCTGAAAAGATTAGCATAAGAGATGTGTATGTGTCTTTTAATAAGTAAAATATTGCTCCATCTAAAATAAAACACTGGACCAAGCTAATAGGTCAAGTCTATGTTGTCTAAAAGAAAGTCCAAAATGTCCTTTGTCTGCTCTGTGTGAGCAACCACTGTTCACATGTGACTATCAAGCACTTATAGTATGGCTAGTATGATGGAGGAATGTGTCTTTAAATTTGGTTTAAATTTCATTCGATCAAATTTAAGTGAAATAGCCAATGTGTCCCATGGATTCTGTATTGGACAGCACAGTCTAGATAATTTGGACACCATCACATTCAAATAGCCTAAAGACTTGAAGGTCAACAATATTGCCTAGGACTTCATTAAATATTCCTTGGGCTTTATTAAAAAGTGAAGGTCTACAAAATCAGAACCCTACTTACGGTCAAAAGCATCTGAGATGTCATCATGTCTCCTCTCTTACTGGTAGTTAAGATCTTTTGTGATCCTCTTCCTTCAAGTATGGGCTGGACCCAGTGCTTCACTATTAATTAGCATCTGGCCAAATTGATGAGATATCACTTGAGATGAAGGCTGTGTTAAACAGTTTGATGAAAATGTTTCAGATTGTATATGAAGCCAGCACATTGTACCCCACGATTGCACTAATGTACAAAGCTATGGTTTAATTAAAAAATAAATAAATAAAAATAAAAATAAATAAAAAAAAGATAGAAGGACCATGGCTTCACTTTCCCCAGGAGTCACCAGTCCCATGTCTCAAGGCAGCCTCTGTAACCCCTGTGTGGAAGGGACTGAAGGCTACCGTTGACCAGACATGAAAGTAGACTCTCATTAACTCCCCACGTTGGGGTTCAGTATCAGCTACAAATTACTTGCAACTTCTAAAAAGACCCTGAGGCCACAGGCAGCTAACTAAGCCATGCTCAGATTCCAGACCCTCAGAAACCATGAGATAATAAATGTTAATTGTTTTCAGCCTCTAAGATCTATAGTAATGTTATACACAGCAAAAAAAAAAAAAAGTAATAAAATAACTTACATTTTCATTTCATGGTCCTATTGTGGCAACCAGAATGGGGGAAATATTTTGTGGAACAAATACAGGCTTGCCAGAGTTAGCACATAAAAATACAGGACTAAAAATTTAATGTGAATTTCAAATAAACAGTCAATAACTCTTAATGTAAGCATGGGTCTCAAACAATAATTGGAACATCCTATATAATATATAGGATATATAACATATATTATATTGGAATATAATTATATATTTTACATATCCTATATATATGATATCCTATATATATGATATATATAGGATATATAAAAATAGATCTATACATGTTCCAATAATTGAAACATAATTATATATTTTATAATTATCCATATCTGATATATATATGTTCCAATAATTGGAACATAATTATATATTTTATATATCCTATATATCCTTTATATGAAATATAAAGAACTAAATATAATATATGTTATATATAATATAAAATATAATTTTTACATAAATTATATATAACTTAATTTTTAATTTTTATATTAAATATAAAATATAATTATATTTATATTATAAAAAACTAAATATAATGTATGCAAAAATAAATATATAATTATATTTATAATAATTACATATAAAATATAAATAACTAAATATAATATATGTTATATATATAACATATATTATATTTAGTTCTTTATCTTAATTCCAAATCTAAGTGAGAATTTTCTGTTATTCCTGACCAAATACTCAGTGTGTTGACTGGCCTCTCCTCACTCAGATTTGACTTAGCAGAGGCCCAGGCACTTGCACAAAGGGAAGGCGGTCCTCCGACAGGGTGATGGAATGTAAAGGCACAGCTAAGTGCTCTTTGTGGACTGAGATAAATCTTCCCATGACTTACAAGTTAGGAGGAAGGAAAAATTACATACATTACATACATAACAATGGGAGTATCCAAGGTGGAAAGCTTGTTAAATCCATAGCTTTCCAGAAGTTTAGAAACTTTGAATCCCATTTCCTAGAGCCAGAACTATAGTAACTGTATCAAGAGAATTTCTGAATTACTCAACAATTCAGGATTCAATTAGAAAACTTTTCATCAGCAAAAAAGGAAAACACTTTAACTAGGGTTAAATACTATCTGTAATTCATTCACTTCTACAACTGAAAAGTCTTGACCTTCAGACTTGGTTAAGGTGGGTTTCGAGCCCGATCTGATCAGAGTTCTTTGTCCGTCCCTTCTTTGGGAACTCTTTGTCTCAAGGTCTGAAAAGGCATCTTCAGTGACGCAGCTTCTTCCTTCAACTGGGAAACTGAACAGTCAGCTGTGCTCTGAGTGGATAATCAGAAAGCTATGCCCACATTGGGCCCATCACTGCGACCAAGGGAATGCCTGGAGCTTATTGGTTTAAGCCTGAGACACCTGCACACTCCTGAGCCAATCAGCATCCAGGGAGAAGGCGAGGTGACAAGTGAGCAACTCTGCAATGGAGCTTTGCCCACCGGATGGCTTACGCGGCCTTGGGTAGAGAATGTTAAAGCGAAGAGTGGAACCACACCAATCTTAGAGCCAGGACTATAATAACTGTATCAAGAGAATTTCCGAATTACTCAACAGGATTCAACTGCAGAGGGGCCATTTGGGGAGAGCCTCAGTATCTATTCTAAGCTGTCTGGAAACCAAAGCTTCGAAAAGGCGAATCTTAAGCTACTCTACGCTAAGAATTTCTTGGTTCCTATTTTTCATCCGCCCTGTGACCAAGCTATTGTTCCTGTTCTGCAGATTAAAATGAAGTCCCTCAGGGATCTAGTCCCTTGTCCAAGGCCTCATTTCTTTAAATTGGAAAAAAATAAAGAAATTTCTGTCCACAGGATCTGTAATCTCTTGACCTTAGTTTTCCTATGCACATATATAAATGTTGGGAAGGTTATCAAATCTTTGAGAAACCATAGGTATTTATAATAAATGACTGCCACACTCACCCACCTCTCAAAAAATATGTTTTTATAAATTCTACGTGACATCCGGCTCTGTTAGAAGATTCCAGAAGCTCCTTTGATAACAGGATAAATTTTTTTAAACATTTTTTTTTAATCATAGCTGTGTAATTAGTGCATTCATGGGGTACAATGTGCTGGCTGCATATACATTCTGAAATATTTTCATCCAACTGTTTGACATAATCTTCATGAGATTTTCTCGTTTATTGTATGAAAACATTTGTAATCTGCATTTAGTAGGTTTCACCTGTACCCTTCTAAGAAGCACCAATTTTAAGAGGTGGGAACATAGGGCTGGCGGAAATTAGGCTCATGTTCAACACTGGGAGAACAGCGTGATCAGAACAGTGAGGGGAGAGCCTCAGAATGGTCTGTGTGTGAGACAAGCCACACTCCCCAGGAAATTCAGCTGAAATACTGATGTTAATGAACTCTAGACATCTCAGTCGCACTCTGACATTTTTGCAGATCTTATGTCAATTCCTTAATTTAATATTGAAGTGCTTTAAGTTACTATTGATGCTTTTTTGAGATATTTATTGAATTGGAATCTCTTATCTCACTCTTCTCCACTTTAAGTACATTATGTTCCTTTTTGAACTAACCCTGGGCATTTTTCACTGACTTTTACTTTGTATTTTCATAGACAAATTCTGCCAAAAATAATATTATCTGAGGAATAGTGTAAGACCTTGACCATCACGAAAGATCATTGTTGAAAAGTGATTTTTAATTACTTCTTACTGGGGAAAATTGAGCTCCAGTCACTAAGGTGATGGCACAATGTTATCCAATTAAATAAAATCATTTATATTTAATTACCTCCACTGCAGGGTCACATCCTTAGGAGAGTGATTCTTCTATCATTTGAGTTAAAGTTATCTTCTAGACTTTTTCCTGATTACTTTTTAACAGTGCCAGGCATGAGTCTGATCTTTCTTACTTGAAGTATATTTTATGTAACATTTTGCATTAATTGATACCCAAAAAGCTTTTTGTGTGTTATTACACAAAAAAGCATCACAAATTGTAAACATGCATTGATTCTAAATCATTGTGAGGACATAACTGGTAGAAACCCAGAGAGGAAATGTAAATACTATCTAAAGAGCCCTTAGCTTTGTTTGGAAAGTGTCTTAGAAGAGGAAATGTTATAAAATGATCAGATAATTATCTCAGTATTTATGATGGCAAAAACTTGAAATCGGACAAGTCTAATTATACAGAAATTCACTTAACCTTACAGCCTTTACCCAAAATTTTTTTATTGGCAAAAATATTGTCACCTAGGAATTAAGATGCAAATCATATATATCATGACTATTATGACAGTGTAACAGGGTTTTAAAAATATGGTTATAGGGAGAAAAAAATTGCAAGAAATAGCCAAAATGTTACCTAAAGAGAAAGGGGAGTCCAGGTGACTTAACTATTTACACTTTTCTACGTGTTTAATCTGCAGTTGCAGTCCAGGGGGTCCTGGGGCTGGGCTGGTTTTCTCTCCTGCATTCTCTAATGCACAGGAAGGGGAGACCAGGTCTGGCCATAGCAGTTTCCATACTTCCCAAGAAAACTAGTACTTAGACCTGAACCTGTCACAGAACCACTTCCGCCACGTTGTTCTACGGAGCAAGGCTTCTCTATCCTTCCTTCAGAGTGATGGGAGGCTCAGTGTCTCCATGGGAAGAGCCACATCCAATAGGGGTGTGTGCACAACAGGGAGAAATTCACTCCACTTTTTGCAATCTAATACCCCAAATGCATAGAGTGTATATACATGCTTATATACACACACACACACACATATATGATTATATATGCATATGTATGTGTGTGTGTATATATATATATGTTAGTACTAAAAAATAAGGCAGAACTAAGGCAACAGCATAGAACAAAATTGACATATCAGTTATCTAATATTTGGTTCTTAATTTCAATCTCAGCTTATTTTTAAATGGATGATGGCTAAGGAAACAGAGGATCTTATCAGATTGCTATTTTCATTGTCTGCTAAGAAAGGCATACACTTAATCTTTACACGTGGTTTTGGTGAATTTATTCTTGTAATATTTAGAGCAACTTACTCCAGCTGACTTAAAATACATACATTTTTTTTTATGCTTCTTGTAGGAATCAGTGAATTCAGAGGCCCAGCCCACCTAGATGAAGGGGTAACTAAAGGGTCCTCACCTATATTCATCGCTTAGGACTGAACCCCAAAAAGATGCTCAAAGTGTAAGTGCATTATGTCACAGCTGTAAAGCACAAAGAAACCAACAGCTATGCAAATAACAAAGCACTAATATTTTATTTTGCTAGTGTTCCAATCTCATAGCTGGATTGATTAAATGAGGGAAACATAGCCAAGTTAAAACATGCAAGTATTAATGTCACTGTAATTACTGAGATATAATAGAAATTATCAAACTCAGAGCCCAGAGCTGCATGTTTGACGGGGTAACTGTAATTGAAGACAGCTAACAGAATCTCAATTTGCAAATGAAGAGGTGGCCAATGAGGAAAAAAAAGGCAAGCCAAGGAAGCATTGAAGTCCTCCAAATAAGAAGCTGATACATCAGAGGTCAGAAAGTGCACAGAATCGTGCACTTCATCATCAATTTAAAAGTAAGCTGATATTGAAATTCAGAAACTGTCCCTGCCGCAGCCACTGTTGGGCGTCACACTCTGCATTTTGGAGATTTAAAAATACTGAGATGAGTTTATTTCATTTTAAATGCTCTTCATTAAAACATAAGTGCAATAATCCCTGGATGAATTTAAGGTGGAAAAATGAGTCTATAGAGTTTGAAACATGAAGAATGTCAACTCTAATAAAATGTGCAGCGAATTGAAAATTTGATTCAGTAAAGAAAAATAATATTACAATATAAAAGCAGAAAAAAGTTGTTTAAGATGATGTATTCTAGTCTTGTTATTACTACTGAAGTAATTTATGCAGAAACTTTATTCGTTTGATAAGAAACTTAATGGAAAATCAAATCCATGATGAATATTTTGAGTTGTGGCTTATCAGTACCATTTAGCCCCCAAAAGACATGTTCTTCTTTTTCTTTTTTCTTTCTTTCTTTCTTTCTTTCTTTCTTTCTTTCTTTTTTTTTTTTTTTTTTTTTGAGACGGAGTCTCACTATGTCGCCCTCGATATAGTGCTGTGGCATCACAGCTCACAGCAACCTCAGACTCTTGGGTTTAAAAGATTCTCTTGTCTCAGCCTCCTACTAGCTGGGACTACAGGCACCTGCCACAATGCCCAACTATTTTGTTGTTGTTGTTGTTTTTGTTGCAGTTGTCGTTGTTTAGCAGGCCCTGGCCAGGTTTGAAGCCACCAGCCTCTGTGCATGTGGCTGGCGTCCTAACCACTGAGCACGGGCACCAAGCCAAGACATGTTCTTCTGCTGGTGTTAGGGACACTTTGTTCTTCTCTTCTTTCATATGTATCTGAGACATTTGTGATATCTTTGTCTCTGGTATGGAAGACCCAGACATTCCTTTAAGGTCAAACATATACCTACAAGGGAAATTTTATTTAAGTACTTATCTCTTTCCATTCTGTAAATTTAATGATCATAATTCAAAATTACTTTACAACTGCTTAACAAGAAATAATTTAGCTGTGAGAGAAATTTGAAAAAGATGCATGATGGAAAATAACACTTAAAAAATCCATTTTAAAACAACAAGGCAATGAAAGTAATCTATTGTTGAAAGTCTATTTTTTTTTTAAGCTGGGACATATGGACACCACGCCCACAGGTTGGGGTAACCACCCATCGCAGTCTGGGAAACTCACAGAGGACACACGGACAAGAAGAAAACCCCAGGGCCCGGGCAGTGTAGCGTAAGTGACAAGAGTGGAATTATGTTTGTTAGTAACAATGACGGCACATTCTGTAATCATTTACATCCAATCTCAGTTGCCTTGCCCCTCTAAACCACATTTTTAGAAATATTAACTATAATTTTTAAAATGTGGGAAAAGTCTATGAATGTCCAGAATTGAAAGAAACATCATGGTAACCCGTAGATGTGCTACAGCGTCTAAAATTTATGCCAGTGAGAGCCTGCAAGTATGATTGTCAGCAGGGATGAGATATTCATATGGTCATCAACAAGGCCAGTATGTCATTAAAGTCTACTCCCTATGCTAGTCAGGAATTAGTGTCCACCTCCTAAGGTCACCTGTCGTAAACACCTGAATACGCAGTTAACACCATCTCTTTCCATCTGTTGTAAACTGGAGCATATTCAGAGGTGTGGGGAAATCACAACTATCACGTAGGCGTGGGATCAGCCTTCGTGAATCATGCCAGTGTTCCAATCTACACATCCCCAGGGGCAACCTCCCTCATCACTCGGCATTTCCCTTCTTTTTCCTTTTAGCCTTCCTGATGGATGTCCATTATAATAATCTTTACAAAAGCAGCACGAACAAAAGTTCGTCCTTAAAAGTGCAGGCTGGGGAGGCTATTTCTCACCTTTGAATTTTGGTCTTGTCACTTGCAATCTCTCTCATCTTTTGAAAATTATTTAACTTCTCTTAGGCCCACCATCTCAAAATGGGATAACAGTAGTTTTATCCTAGGCTTATTATGAAGATTATAAATAGCACGGATCTTTTAAAGTACTTAGAACGGTGCTACCAGGCAATCAACATTATAAAAGTGTATGTTTGATAAATACTAATATTATAAATTGTATACACTAATGAGTTCCAAGCATATAAGGTCCATTTGTAGCCCCAGGAAAACATCCCCTTCTCTAATACAGGTTGGAACAAGAACAATCTAATGTACTATTTATTTTTACTTACAAATTAATCAATGTATTTCATCTAACAAGTCAATGGGCATATTTATGAAATTGTAGCAATTATTTAATTGCCAATATAAAAATTTACACAAATTTTAACAACAATAAAAGTCACATGTGCCTTTTAGTCACGTGCCCAATGAATGAGGCATTTGGAAGTGTATACTTGTGTCTACTTGTACTATGGACTCATGTCTTCAGTAGGGTGGTCATTTTGATGTAAAGTAGCCCATCCAAGGGGAAATCTGTAAGAAGAGTGGGCTCAGAGCCAGCAGCCAGAGGGTCCCTGAATAACTACTTATTCCGCGTGACCGCATGACTCTCTGAATGCTTCAGTTCTATGATCATGGCTTTAATGTTGATAAAATATCCAATAACTAGGCTAGATTACTAGTCACACAATGTATCTAGCTTCAGCTCTAGAGGGGAGTGTATAATTCACAACCACTGAAGATCTATTTTGATATAATTTCACAAATAGAAACTCCTGGGCATTTACTTCCCAGGTGCAGGGGCAGCAGTGGACAGAGAAGACACCTTTTTGGAAGGGGACGGGTCAGGCTGTCATCTGCACGGTGGCTTCAGAGGCTGGGGAAGCACTGGAGGAACAGCCCATATGACCTGCGTGTTGCTCCTGAGGACGTTCTGGGACACTGGGAGCTGGGGATGGCCGAGTGACTGGGCATATTGGAACAGAAAAGAAATTGTACAGTTTCAGGAGGCGGGAGCTAGGCTAGGGGCCAGTCCACTTCGCCTGGCAGGTGGCTCCAAACCTCGTGTTGCAGGGCAGATTCTTCCCCCCAATAACGCCTATCCCTGGCAGACAGGAGACAACTTCCTAGAGCCCTGTCTTTCCATCTGTAAAATGAACATGCTGATAAGAACTTTGAAGTTGAAATTCAATTATGCATCTGCAAAAGTGTTTAGTAATAGTATAAGTATATAAAAGATAAAATAATAGAAAGGACTTTAAAGTTTCTAGAATTAAATATGCCCCTATCTTCATATTCTGAGGACTGAGAGGCTCTTACTTATTAGCATGGCTCTATTTAGTGAAATCAGTAAAATTTGTTTTTATGAA
Source organism: Arctocebus calabarensis (assembly GCA_963573935.1). NCBI lineage: Eukaryota > Metazoa > Chordata > Mammalia > Primates > Lorisidae > Arctocebus > Arctocebus calabarensis. Next base: position 16,896 of record CAUYON010123690.1, on the reverse strand, counting down.
GAATATTTTTGCCTTCATAAAGACTCAACAGTTTTGACACACATGTGCACAACTGAAAAGCATTATCTGTTAGGGCCCTTAAAAGTTCAGAAGAATTATGTGATGTCTCATTATCCTTTGAAAACATTAATTTACTGACTTGTAGTATTAAAAAAGTTACTTTTCAATGTTCCAGGACATTTTTGAAGTTTGTTCAGAGAAAAGTTAGGACTGTACTTTAATTCAGTGTGTGGAGATTTAAAGATGACTTTTAAGGAATATTTATGTTCTTCTACTTACTGCAATGGGACGAAACACTAGGATACAATATTTTTTATCTGACAAATGTCACAATGAAGTCGCTTTCAGGACGTTTGTTCTAGTCATTGTAAATTAAGGAACCATAAATTTAGCACTCACAGAGAAATGGAATTCTCTGTCACTAAAGAGCAAAATAGAGTTTTTAAAAAAAAGTATAGTCTCGGAAGACTTGCTGATACTACTTAATGGCAGTTTTACATTTTTCCCTTTTCAGTGAGGGTAACACTGCAACAATGATAACTTCATTTTTGCTACTTAGACGCAACGTCTCTGTATCACATGCTGCACACAGTACATGGGCGTTTCTCCTGCCCTTGCATTTTATCACCTATAAAGCTAAAAGACTTTTTAAAAACATAAAATATTATTAACTTCTTCCTAGTCACATAAGTAACACATGGTAATTAAAAGCAAATTGGAATGTGATTTCTGGCAAAATACATAGCATTTAATTAAAAATGGAAGTTTTAAGGCATTACCACATAAATCCTAAAATATTTCAATTGTATATAGTTCTTATAAAGATGATTTTGGCAGGAAGGGATGTGAAGTTTGGCTCCGATGACTAAATAATAAAGTAGCCCAAGTTTCAGAGGCTATTCTTGTTCTAGGCTTCTGTTAATGCTCATTCTCTAACTGCTCAGATAGTAGTCTTTACCCAAATTAAAGGGTATACAAATTGAGCTGCCTTAATTCAATCTATGTATATATGCATTTCATTCCAAATACATGCACATATCATTCGTTTATCAGCTTAGTTTGTTCTTGCAAATACAAACTTTGGAATCCAGTGTGAGAAACTTTATTTTGGAAGAGAATCTGTCAATATAAGTAAGCATTGCCATGAAAGATTATTTTTAAATAGTTTATTTGATGCTGTCTTCAGTAATTCAGACAGAATTAGGTAGAGACTTTGAATGGATTTGCTTTATAGTTCATTGCAAGCTTGTACATATTGAGTAAGATCCCTTTGCTTTTGTCGAATAGACAATGAAAAGTCCATTTAACACATTTTTAAAACCTTCTTGGCCTTTATAAAGAGTAAATAAAAATATAACGAACCATCAACTTTTAAATAATGTCCAGAAAGGAAAGGTATGCATTTTCAGTAGGAAGGAAGCCAAGGACACTTCAGGGTATGTATTTTGGAGGAGCATGGGAAAGGTAAGGAAAGTTGGGAAAACATGAAATATCAGATTCCTAGCTCGCCTTTCTAAAGCATGCTTTGTAAACCAGAGTTGCCAGTCGCCTTTCTGGGATCAGCGAAGACCCACACACCTCACACGTGCCCACCCAAGCTATGTTTTGGAATTCACTCTGGAGAGAGTCCACCTCTGCCCATTCAAAGAGAAACTCTCTGCCTTTATTCAAGAAATAATTTTGAATAACTCAAGACAAAACCTGGTGCCAAATATGTTTCCTGGTGATTATAATAAACCTCATTATTTCTAAGTTTACCTAAGTCATTTTAAAAATGGTAAAACTAGTAGTCTGGTATAATGGATTTGTTGGTGGGGGAATGACAATATTTCTATGAATGAGAGAGCTTTTAATTATATGAATTTATATTAAATATGAATTCAACCATACCTCAAGTGTGTTGCTGTACACAGAATACTGTTTGTTACTTAATGAGTGTTTAAGACACGGCAAGGCACATCTTCCCATAGAGAAGTAGCTATGGCACGAGAAGCTAGAGCACCTTTCAAAGACCCTCCTTCTGGGGTTCTAAACCCTCATTATGAAATACATTATAACAGAATAAGTAAATATTTAGAATTATTATTATTATTGCAGTTTTTGGCAGGTGCTGGGTTTAAACCCGCCACCTCCGGCAGTTGGGGCCAGTGCCCTACTCCTTTGAGCCATAGGCACCACCCTATTTAGAATTAATTTTTCATGTATATTCAAGTTAATACTTTTTTTTGTTTATATTCTTTTTTAAATTTTATTATGTTTATCATTAAATCATAGCTGTGTACAATAGTGCAATCGAGGGGTACAATGTGCTGGTTTCATATACTTTTGAGTTAATACTTAAAACTTCTGGAACCATTGTGAAGATTATAAACAGGTACATACACACACAAAAATGTTTACCATGTTGTTATATCTGAAGGTGGGAGTGATTCAAAGAGCATATCTTTTTAAAATATTAAGGTTTGCATTGATGTTAATGAGTTTCAAACCATTTAAATCCTGAAATTTCAACAAATATTTGTGCATTTTTTTTCTCTTAAAAATAATAGACAGCATTGTGTAGCAATTGAGAGGCAGATAATCTGGGGCTGGTCCGCTTTATTAAAATCCAGGCCCTTTTGCCTGGCTGCCTGGAAAGTCGAACTGTCCGAGCTCAGGTGAGCACTCAGAGAGAAGCATCTCACTGCACGATTAGAAACTAACACAACAGAGCAATGTGTAAAGTCAGTGAAATGATACGATTAGAGACAAAAGTTAAAAATTCACACAGAGATATAGGATTTTCCTTAATTGAAAATGACTCAGATATGTATTGTCATGTTTATGATCACAAAGAAGATCAAAGGGGTTAAATAGTATTATCTGGTGGTTCGACCAGACCGAAAGATTTGGCTACATAAACATGGATATTTTTCATTACAAGTTAACAATTTTTTTTTTTTGAGACAGAGCCTCAAGCTGTCACCCTGGATAGAGTGCTGTGGCATCACAGCTCACAGCAACCTCCAATTCCTGGGCTCAAGAGAGTCTCCTGCCTCCACCTTCCAAGTAGCTGGGACTACAAGGCACCTGCCACAATGCCTGGCCATTTTTTTGGTTGCAGCAGTCATTGTTGTTTGGGGGTCCCGGGCTGGAATCAAACCTGCCAGCTCAGATGTACGTGGCTGGTGCCTTAGCCCGTTGAGCCACAGGCACCGAGCCAAGCAATTTTTTTTTTTTAGCTGTTTTTAGCTGGGGCTGGGTTTGAACCCACCACCTCCAGCATACGGGGCCAGCGCCCTACTACTTTGAGCCATAGGAGTCACCCACAAGTTAACAATCTTTTATAGGAATATATCTGAAGTGAAATAGATGCAGATAATTAATTGAACAATTTAGAAACAAAAGCACCGGCTTTCTGGCATGCTATGCGGGGGCCAGGGAGGGAAGGGCAGCTGCTCACTAAAGCACGTGCCTCCCTGAACTCCAGCTGGAAAATGCCTGCACTTCGTCTGTGAATCACCGTTCCTCAGTTGTTTAAGCTTTCCACATTGAAAGAAAACTACAAGGTAAATTGAAAGAAAATGAAAAGCCATATGAAAAAAAATCATCAGGTTGATTTCAGTTCTCTGAGCCCTTGCAAAACATATAATCTCCTTCGACTTAAAAGCAGGAAAGGTCATCTTTTGAAAAATGGTGGTTCAGTTCAGTTTGTGGTCAAGGTTCAATTGAACGACACATTCTATCAAATGATTTAGGATGTGAATCAGCAAAATCAACCGTCAGCTTCCAGATCTCAGCAACATCAAAATTGGACCACGATTCAAAGAGGAGCAGGAAAGGGAACATTAGCACAATTCAACTCCCCTCAACCATCTGCACCCACAGCCAAAACAGCCGCCTGGGAACGAGTCCCTGAGGACTGGAGCTAAAATGTGCAAGCCTCCCGCTGTTTCTAATTCTCTTGCAACAAAAGTGTTTGTAATTTCATCTCAACAGACTCTATACACAAAAGAAAAACCGCAGAAGTTGTTGGGACAGGGATCGTCTGCATTTGAAATATGAGGTACCTTCACTCTAAGGCACCACTAGGCACATTACATGGGCCACAGGGATGACTTTAAAAATAGTCAAAATAGCAGATGACTGAAGGCTATCAAAATGTGGTTCATTATATCATAAATCATAAGGATGACAGCCTGGATAATAATTTTAATAGTTTCATAAAATGTTCAGTTAAATTGCCCTGTCAGGTTCCAGAGGTGCTGTGATCAGCAGGCCAGGGCATCTGTTTCAGAGACTGTTCCTTCCCCAGCTTTCCTTACTGAGTTGTACGTAGAACGTCAGCAGGGCACCCTCTGAGCCACACTCCCCTCCCTGTGACTCTAGGTGCAAATTAGCAACACGGGTATCAAGCCACACATGAATAAACTTGGTGTGCCAGAGAACACCCTGAACTCTCAGCAAGGGGGCCGTTCACACACACAGTTAGTGGCTATTTTATTTGCTCCGTTTTTGCACTGTAACTAGTACAGGCAGGGCACAGTGGAGGGGTATTGCTCAGGGATTGGGTGTTTGCCCATTACATTTGTAGGCTTGTATCCAACACTATATGTGGTCACCAATGTCTCAGGTATACGATGTCACGCATGTGTTGACATTTTAGTGATTTCTACCATGTGAGTTTCCAAGGGTTTCCACTTGTTTTCAGCCTCACCCCTGTTCATTAACTCATCACTCATGGCAGACACTATGAAGCCAGTTAATATACATTTTCCCAAGGCACATCCTTCTGGAGACTTTACTCCTGAGTCGCGCCTTTGAGGAGCACTCACCTGCGGAAGGGTGCCTGCTACACATAGCTCTGTCTCTCCTTCTTTCATAATATTCATTTTGAGCATCCTGCAAACCAAGTATAGTCAAAGCTTTGGAACTCAAGACTGACTTTGGGATACTTTAAGTTAGTGTCATTCTTCATTTCTCTTATTTGAAATACGTTTTGAGTAGTAACATGTGCATTGCATATCTTTGAAATCCCTAAGTATCAGGTAAATGCATTTGTAGAAGCTGCTAATTAACATGCAACTTTGCCTCAGTTGTCGTCTGAAGTGGACGGAGGTAAAGTGCCTTTTGGGCAGCTGGTGTGAATGTGCATGTGCCCAACAGAGCCTGGAGGGGATGCATTTTGTCACCTGTGGGCTTCATCACCAAGCCCATGTGAAAATAAGGCTTTGAAAGAATGTTCTCTGAGAGGAAATTCTCAGTGCATACTGCTACCTTCAATGGGCAGAATATTCGTACGATTCCAATTCTGCTTGCTCTCTCTGTTTAAACCCACAGACCCCATCAGGTCAGGTTTCCCCCTCACAGGATGAGGAGGAAGGTGGTAATATCTGGAGCGGCTCTGGTGCCTCCCAGGGCTGTGGGAAACTGATGGGGGAGGCAGAGCAGGACCCTACAGGAGTCGGTGAGTGTGCCGCCATGAGAGGGGGACAGTGTGGGGTTCACCCAGGCAGAAATCCACACACTGCCCAGGGCAACAGGAAGGGAACCCACACCTACTGAGAGGGGCCTTCACCTCATCCAGAAGACGTGGGTGGCATCTAAGGGCACAGCAGGGACCACTGTCCCTCAGGGACATGTCGGCTTGTCCTGGGCCATCCAATCCCAGGCAACCCCGCTTCCTTCTGGCTTCTGCTCCTCCCTGCACTCTGGCAGGGGCAGTGACACAGGAAACAAGCCCAGAAAGGAAGGCAGGTGAGCCACAGGGGAGCCTCGGGAGCTCCCTGAGGTGAGAACAGGATGAAAAAAGTGCTTCCAGCAGCAAGAATTCCTTCTAAGGAGGGTGTTTAATAAGTGAACTCCATGGAAGAGTTATCGAATTGGACTGGGATGATGCAAAACAGCAGTTCTCAATCTGTGGGTCACGACCCTTTGGGGGTTGAACGACCCTTTTACAGGGGTTGCCTAAGACCATCCTGAATATCAAGTATTTACATTATGATTCATAAAGGTAGCAACAAAAATAATTTTATGGTTGGGGGTCACCACAACCTGAGGAACTGTATTAAAGGGTTGCATCATTAGGAAGGTTGAGAATCATTGATGTAAAAGGCCACTGTAGCAGAAAAAAGAGGTGACCAAACTGTTCAAACTTTAACCTTGAGAAGCCACCGTTGAGGGTCAGTCACATCCATTCAGGAAAGGGATAAGAAAACACACATTGTTTAATTCTAGGACATGGGACTGCAGAAAAATGTTTTCCTTATTTTCAAATTAATTGTTGTACAATTACTATACACTCTTTTCAAAATACAATTGTGACTTATAAGGTATAATATAAAAATTATAGTAACTTTGATGTAAAAAATATTTTATCAGTTTGCTGTTTCTCTAAATGTTATGTGACCTGAAGAGAATGTATGATAAAAATGATTAAGCAAAACAACTAAAATATTGCCTTATCAAGTTCATATGTTTCATATCTGACACTCGTTACTAAATGTGATCCAATAATCAGCATTGCTGCTTTTAATATTCCATGAAAAAGGAGGTAGGAATTTCAATTCAGGAATAAAGGGAAGACTGGAAATGTACTCATGTAGGATGGGTGTTAGAGTCTTGGAAAGAAAACCACAGACCTGATCTTGTATTGATATTTCTCAAGTTGGCATCTTCATGAAATGACAGACACATCAAATAGTTTATAAAATATCTAACAATCAGTGGGGACACAGGCCCAAGTTAAAATAATGTCCTGTCACTCCTCTAATGGACAGTGATTATAATGTTAGCAGTGCCAGGAAACATCTAAGCAGCAATTTTTATTATCATTTTAGTGGCAGTGAATAAAAAGTATGTCATTTCTTTTTGTTTCCCATTTGGCATTAATTTGCTAACAAAGTAGACGTAAATCTCTTAGAATTTCTTGTAAGAAAAATAGAAACATTTAATAAAATACATAAAAGTGTCCTAGGACACAATACTATTAGTCAACATTCTTTAAATGATACTAAACAGATTTCATTTTTAAAACAATTTTTTTAACCTATTAAAAAAGACATTCTCACAGGAGGGAGGAGCAAGATTGCAGCCAAGTAACAGCTTCCTTGCAACTGGGCACACTGAGACTGGGGAGAGAAGACTTCAGGCATCCCTGGCTGGTGGAATCTGCCCAGAAACATCCCTTTGGGAATACGGGGAGTCCGCAAGAGACTTCTGGACCCCGTGAGGAGAACAAAAGCAGTGGAGGACTAGACTCATAGAAACCCTAGGCCAAAGGAATGATAACTTAAAGACCAAGAGGAAGTGAAAGGGAAATTAGGGCAAGGAAACAGATAAAAGAAAACACTCATGAGGAAGAATGAGCAGAAAAATCCTGGCAATATGAAAAACCAGTACAGAGCAAACCCCAAGGGACTGTGAGGTAGCTACTGCAGAGGAGTCCACCTATAAAGAAATGTTGGAAATGACAGAGAGGAATTTGGAAAACAGATGATGAAAACAATGAAGGAAACGATGGAAACATTGAATTAAAATGCTGATAAAGTGGAAAATAACTGAACGAAATCCAACTACAGAATCAAATAAGAGATGAACAATATGAAGAATATACAAAGGATATAGCAGAGCTCAAGGAACTGAAGCAGTCAATTAGGGAACTTAAAGTTGCAATAGAAAGTAACAACAGATTAGACCATGCAGAAGAATCTCAGAGGTAGATGACAAAGCTCTTGACATAACTCAGATAGTTGAAGAGGCAGAAAAAAAAAAAAAAAAGACAGATAAAGTATAACATTCACTGACAGAATTATGAGACTTTATGAAGCATTAAAGCATACAAGTTATAGGTATCCTAGAAGGGGAAGGAGAATGCCCCAGAGGAATGGAAGCCATACTAGAAAATTATAAATGAAAATTTTGCAAATATCACCAAAGATTCTGACACACTCCTTTTAGAGGGATATTGGACCCCAGGTTGCCTCAACTCTAACAGAGCTTCTCCAAGATTTTCAATCTGTCCAAAGTCAAAACAAAAGAAAAGAGTCCTCAAGCTGCCTGGAATAAGTGCCAGTTGACCTACAGGGGCAAATCCATCAGGGTGACTGCAGACTTCTCTAATGAAAATTTTCAAGCAAGAATACAATGATCAGATATCTACCTTTAATCTATTTCAACAGAACAATTTCCAGCCCAGAATTCTATGTCTTGCTAACCTAAACTTTAAAATTGACAGAGAAATCAAATCCTTTAGTAATATTGAAACATTGAGGAAATTCACCACAAGACCAGCTCTACAGGAAATACTTCAACCTATTCTACACACTGACCATCACAATGGATCAACAGCAAAGTAAGAACTCAGAAATTAAAGGACAGAACCTAACTTTCACAAAGATGCAAAAAATAAAACTAAGCAATGGACTGTCACAAAATAAGATGACTAGAACACTACCACACTTATCAATTATCTCAGTAAATGTTAATGGCTTGAATTCCCCACTGAAGAGGTATAGATTGGCTGATTGGATTAAAAAACACAAGCCATTATTTTACTGTCTGCAGGAAACACACCTAGCTTCAAAACACAAATTAAAACTCTGAGTTAAGTTGGAAGACAATTTTTCAGGCAAATGGAATTCAGAAGAAAGGAAGGGTTGCAATCTTATTTTCAGATACATGTAGATTTAAATCAACAAAAGTCAAAAAAGATAAAGATAGTCACTTTATATTGGTCAAGGGAAAAATACAACAAGAAGACATCTCAATTCTAAATAATTATTCAGCCAACTTAAATGCTCCCAGATTGTTAAAACAGACCTTACTCAGTCTGAGCAATATGCTATCCTATAACACAATAATAACAGTGGATTTTAACACTCCTCTCACAGAGCTGGACAGATCCTCTAAACAAAAATTAAACAAAGATATAAGGGACTTAAAAGAGACTCTAGAACAACTGTGCTTGATAGATGCATATAGAACACTGCATCCCAAAGATAAAGAATTCTTCTCATCATCCCATGGAATATTCTCCAAAATTGATCATATCCTAGAACACAAAACAAACTTCAACGGAATCAAAAAAATTGAAATTTTACCTTGTATCTTCCTAGACCACAAGGCACTAAAGGTGGAGCTCAACTCCAATAAAAACATTCAAACCCACACAAAGACATGGAAATTAAATAACTTGCTGTTGAATGACAGTTGGGTGCAGGAAGAAATAAAACAGGAAATCGTTTTCCTTGAGCATAACAACAAGGAAGACACAAGCTACCAAAACCTATGGGATACTGCAAAAGTAGTTCTGAAAGGAAAATTTATTGCTGTAGATGCCTGCATTCAAAAAACAGAAAGAGAGCAGATCAACAAACTCACAAGCCATCTTATGGAATTGGGAAAAGAAGAACAATCTAAGCCTAAACCCAGCAGAAGGAAGGAAATTTCCAAAATTAAATCAGAGATCAATGAAGTTGAAAACAAAAGAATCATTCAGAAAATTAATGAAACAAGGAGTCGGTTTTTTAAAAAAATAAATAAAAATGATAAACCTTTGGCCAGACTAACAGGAAATAGAAAAGTCAAATCTCTAGTAATCTCAGTCAGAAGTGATAAAGGGCAAAAAACAACTGATGCCACAGAGAGATAAGAGAACATCTCTGAATACTACGAGAAACCCTATGCCCAGAAACTTGAAAATGTGAAGGACATGGATCAATATTTGGAATCACACCCTCTCCCTAGACTTAGCCAGGAAGAAATAGAGCTTCTGAACAGACAAATTTCAAGCACTGAGATCAAAGAAACGATAAAAAATATCCCAACAAATAAACACCCTGGTACAGATGGCTTCACAGCAGAATTCTATCAAACTTTCAAAGAAGAGCTTATTACCATACTGCAGAAATTATTCCAAAACTTGAGGAGGAAGAAATCTTCCCGAACACGTTCTACGAAGCAAACATCATCCTGGTACCAAAACCAGGAAAAGATCCAACTAAAAAGGAGAATTTCAGACCAATTTCACTAATGACTATAGATGTAAAAATTCTCAACAAATTCCTAGCCAACAGATTACAGTTTATTGTCAAAAAGTCATACATCATGATCAAGCAGGTTTCATCCCAGGGATGCAAGGCTGGTTTAACATATGTAATGCCATAAATGTTATTCACCATATCAACAAAAGCATAACCAAGATCATATGATCTTCTCAATAGAAGCAGAAAAAGCATTCGATAAAATCTAGCATCCTTTTCTAATTAGAACACTGAGGAGTATAGGCATTTGCGGCACATTTCTGAAACTGATCGAAGCTATCTATGACAAACCCACAGTTAATATTTACTGAATGGAGTAAAACTGAAAGCTTTTCCTCTTAGAACTGGAACTAGACAAGGTTGTCCTCTGTCACCATTACTATTCAACGTAGTGCTGGAAGTGCTAGCCAATACAATTGGCAAGAGAAGGAAATAAAGGACATCCAAATGGGAACAGAGGAGGTCAAACTCTCTCTGTTTGCTAATGATATGATCTTATACTGAGAGAACTCCACAGACTGAACCACAAGACTCCTGGAAGTCACACACACAAAAAAAATACAGTAACGTCTCAGGATTTAAAATTAATGTCCACAAGTTAGTAGCCTTTGTATATGCCAATAACAGTCAAGGTGAGAGGCTAATTAAGGACACAACTCCTTTCACCATTAGCTTCAAAGAAAATGAATACCTAGGAATATACTTAACAAAAGAGGTGAAAGACCTCTATAATGAAAATTATGAAAACCTAAGAAAGGAAATAGCAGAGGATCTTAACAAATGGAAGAACATACCATGCTCATAGCTGGGAAGAATCAACATTGTTAAAATGTCTATACTTCCCAAAGTGATCTAATGATTCAATTCGATCCCTATAGAAATATCAACATCGTACTTTCAAGACTTGGAAAAAATGATTCTTTGTTTTGTGTGGAACCAAAAAAAAAAAAAAAAAAACCCATATAGCTAAGGCAGTTTGTAGTAATAAAAACAAAGCTGGATACCAGACTTTAAGCTGTACTACAAGGTCGTAGTGGTCAAGATAGCATGGTACTGGCACAAAAATCGAGACATAGATATTTGGAATTGAATGGAAAACCAGGAAATGAAACTAACATCTTACAACTACCTAGTCTTTGATAAACCAAACAAGAACAAACACTGGGGGAAAGACTCCCTATTCAATAAGTGGTGCTAGGAGAACTGGATATCCACACGTAAAAGACTGAAAAGACTGAAACTGGACCCACACCTCTCTCCACTCACAAAAATTGATTCAAGATGGATAAAGGATTTAAATTTGAGTCATGAAACAATAAAAATCCTCAAAGAAAGCATAGGAAAAACACTGGAAGCTATTGGCCTGGCAAAAGACTTCATGAAGAAGACTGCCGTGGCCTTTGCCACAACAGCAAAAATAAACAAATGGGACTTAATTAAACTGAAAAGCTTCTTTACAGCTAAGGAGACAACCAAAGTAAAAAGACATCCTACCCAATGGGAAAGGATATTTGCATATTTTGCATCAGACAAAAGCTTGATAATAGGATCTATAGACAACTCAAAGTAATCCACAAGAAAAAAGCCAACAATCCCATGTATCAATGGGCAAGAGATATGAATAGAACCTTCTCTAAAAAAGACAGATAAATGGCTAGCAAACATGAAAAAATGTTCATCACCCCTAATTATTAAAGAAATGAAAATTAAAACCACCCTGAGATGCCATCTAATCCCAGCAAGAATGGCCTGCATCACAAAATCTCAAAATTCCAGATGCTGGCATGGATGTGGAGAGAAGGGAACACTTTTACACTGCTGGTGGGACTGCAAACTGATACAACCTTTTTGGAAGGAAGTATGGAGAACTCTCAAAGAACTCAAGCTAGACCTCCCATTTGATCCTTCAATCCTATTACTGGGTATTTACCCAGAAGGAAAAATATTCCTTTTATCATAAAGACACTTGCACTAGACTGTTTATTGCAGCTCAATTTACAATTGTCAAAATGTGGAAACAGCCTAAATGCCCACCAAGTCAGGAAAGGATTAACAAGCTGTGGTATATGTACACTATGGAATACTATTCAGCCATTAAAAGCAATGGAGACTTTATAGTCTCTGTATTAACCTGGATGGAAGTGGAACACATTATTCTTAGTAAAGCATAACAAGAATGGACAAGCACAATCCTATGTACTCAATTTTGATATGAGGACAATTAAAGGTGTGACACACCTTTTAGGGGCAAGACAATTGTAAGAGGGACTTTACCTAACAAAGGCAATCAGTGTAACCTGGTTTCTTGTACCGTCAATGGATTCCCAAAAATAACAACAACAACAAAATAAAAACTAAAATTCTCACATATAAAATTCTGGTCAATATTAGTCATGTTAAAAGAACAAATTTTGGGCGGCACCTGTGGCTCATCGAGTAAGGTGCCGGCCCCATATACCAAAGTTGGTGGGTTCAAACAGCTTCGGCCGAACTGCAAAACAGTAAAATAACCAGGCATTGTGGCGGGTGCCTGTAGTCCCAGCTACTTGGGAAACTGAGGCAAGAGAATCGCCTAAGCCCAGGAGTTGGAGGTTGCTGTGAGCTGTGTCTCACGGCACTCTACTCAGGGCGATAGAGTGAGACTCTGTCTACAAAAAAAAAAAAAAAAAATTTCAAGATCTTTCATTTTATTATACCTACTTCAGTCAGTCACATAAACAGAACTGTTAGCTCTGAATTAACGTGAGGCCACGGTAGAATAGGGAATGCTCCCTAGCAAAAGGAAACACGGGAACCACATACTCAGCTACTTTTAGTGACTCCAGGGTGATGCCTGTGGCTGTAAGGAGTAGGTGCTGGCCCCAGATGCCCGAGGTGGCAGGTTCAAACTCAGGCCCAGCCCCCCCCCCAAATAAAAAAAATAAAATAGTGACTTCGTTCATTACTTACGACTTTCAGATTAGAAACAAATTTACAGATATCAGGCCAGAAATCCTTCCCATGAAAGTGGTAAAAGAAACCAAATTAAACATTTTAAAGAAAAAGAAAAATATCTGCTGCTATGTCAGCTCCTCCCTGAACATGTGCGTCAGTCTTACCTGTCAATGTAAAGCAAATTGGAAATTTCAGTTTAATGCTACACTTCAAGTGGAAATATTTTTTTAAAAAGTGTTAATGTTCTTAATTCACTAGGGCTCTCTCTCTCTCTCTTTCTCTCTCTCTCTCCCCATAGGTGCATACATAAACTCTATAAATAGAATCAATTTAATAAATTAATCCTATGGCTTTTAAAAAAATGATGAAATCTGTTTGAGACACTGAACCAGAATTGCATCCTCCTCTTTCTTTTTTTGAGACAGTTACCTGCACTGGAGTGAATGGAGGCTCACAGCCCCGCGCCCTCCAACTCCTGCGCCAGTGACCCTGCAGCCCGCAGCTGGGACTCCAGGCGCCACCGGAGCCAGCTCTGTCGTGAGTGCAAGGGGCCCTGTGGGAGTGAGAAGCCTGCGATCCTAGCGACCACCTCCCTGCTCCCCTCTCCGTGTTGTCCTTTAATCTCAGTGTGGTGACAACCAGCAGTGTATGGGAAGGGAGGGGCGCCACGGCGCTTACAATAGACCAGGCTCAGTCTCGGCCCACCTGCTGCACAATCTCCTCCTGGGCCTATAAAAGCAGGGGCCACCTTGTAGAAGCCCATCTGCAGAGAAAGTGTGGACAGTCTCCAGCCCACAGCCCTCAGCGGGGCGCACTGAGGAAGGCGCTGGGAAGGGGGTTCTTCCCACTGACTGCCCCTGAGTGAGACGCAGAGCAGAGGAGGATCGGAGCCAGCTGAGCTCCTGCCCGGCAGAAACCGAAAAGGAACAGCCAGCCCCCTGAGCCGCTGTGTTTGTGGTGTTTTACTTTGCAGTGCAGTGGTTTCCATTGCTGTCACAAATTACCACTTAAAAGAGCATGAAATTATGATGTTTTCACTCTGCACGTCCAGCCAGGCAGACCTTGAGGTGTTCTCGGCTGTGTTCGTTTCTGCAGCCTCTACTAACCTGGCGCTGCCTGGAGCAGTGGGCGGAGTCCAGTCCCCTGCTCGTGGGAGCAAGGTCGTGACTGCCCAGAGAAAAGCACGACTGCAAAACCTCAGGGTGGTCTCAGCGAGCCCCACCCCTTGCTGGCCAGCTCCTGGGCGTCGTGCTCAGCCTGGAGAGGCGGCCACTGTATTTGGGGTGATGCAGCTCTTCAAGCCAGCGATGGTGGGTTTAGTTTTCGAAGCGCTTCTCTCCACTCTGTTCCTTTGCTGGCTGCTTCTGCTTTCCAGAGCTTTCTGAAGGGCCCTCCTTGCCCTCTGGGTCCGTGATAACCTCTCCACTGCAGGCCTCCCTGGCAGCTCTGCAGTCCCCTACAGCCTAGAAAGCCACCTGTTCACAGCGCCTGGGGCTCGGGGCAGGGGCACGTCTGCGCAGGCGGTCACGCAGCCCCAGAAACACCCAGCAAAAGTTTCACCCTTCATCCAATTCCTGCATTTCTAAGATTTCGTTCAGGTTAAAGGTCATTTCCTCTTTGCTTCTGCTTTAGTCATTCGAGCCCCAGGTCCCCTTGCGATATTTATTCTAGGCTTTCTACTTCTCATTGTGAAGCGATGTCTTTCTCTGGTCAATTTAACCAGCGTTGTCTGAGAGACATGCCACCGTCTATGAACGTGAAGACGAGAAAGAAAACTGTTTCCTCATGAAGCTCCCAACCAAATAGAGCAGGGTTATCATCGGTTCTGCTCAAGTCAAGAAATGTGTATAAAGACCCTATTTAGGGTCCCAGTGAAATCATCATGAATTCTGAGTAATCTCCGTGCAATTCATATAATCAGATGGTATTCATAAATCGAGAAATATTGCCAATATATTAACGTGGTTAATGTTAGGCATCAACTTGAGCTGGCCTAGGTGAAAACGGGTGCTAGTGCCAGTGTGTATCTTAACAAAAATAGACTGAGCAAAGTATATCGCCTTGAATAATGCCCGGCAAGATGGGGCTCAGCTCATCACTCAAAGGCCTGAGTACAACAAAAAGATGACTCATCCCTAAGAAGGAGAGAATTCCCCTCACGACAGCCTGCGCTCTGTGACACTGGCTCTGCTCTGCTTTTATTGTTCTGTTTCTCTGGAGAACCCAGACTAATATAGGTGTCATCCATTTACTAATTCCAAAAACATTTATCTTCCATTCACTGCTTGACTTTTGGTATCAAGTGAGGAATAAAGCACGCTGTCTGCACTCAAGGACATCTCTGAAGAATGGGGCAGACAGACCGTAGCGATGATGAAATATTTATACTCAGCATTTATTGATTCCCTTTCTTGGAGAAAGGGAACTCCAAGAGAGTCTGGTCAGGGAAGTTTCAGAGAAGAAGGGCTCTTTTGAGTTGAGTCCCAAATAGTGATGAGCAGGCAAGCAGCATGAACAGAGGGGTCACCCCAAGCAGATAGGGCAGAGTTAGCAAATGCAAAGCAGTGCAGGGTCTCCAGTCACATTCAGGCACCCTCGGCTCGTTACCAGAGAAGCAGAGACTGTAACCCCAGGTGATATCAGCCGGGGCGGCAAGAGCAGCTGCCAGTCCTCCTGGCCACCCTGTGCACTGGCCTCTTACATTGCACTTGGTCTTCTGCAGACCTGGGGAGTTACAGAGTTTGGAAGGCTGCGTGGTAAGATTAACATTCTAGATAAACCATGTCCACAATCCACGAAATATAGATTTGTGGAATAAGAAAGACAACACTTTCTGTTATGAGAGGTGAAACATTCAGGAAAGTGCATGAGGAATTTCTCCGTTCCTTGGATTTTAGCATAATGAATCCTTAATCATATGACTCAGTGGGTAACCTCCCATTATCCAGATAGCCGGCCTTTTCCATTTGGGATTGGTACACCTGCAAGGAAAGATGGATGGTGATGTACTTCAGTACAATGGTTTTCTTTTGATTTATATTTTGTGTGTATTTTGAAACATCATTCTGAGAAGTTCACAGAATGTACTAGAATGACAGAGATCATGGCACAAAGAGTTCAAAGAACATCTCCGAGGAGACACTTACACAATACCACCTGCTGCCCTGGCCTTTTTGCTTTCACCTTTCCTCCACTAAGGTTTACAGGTTTCTATTTGGCAGGGGTTTTTTGGCCGTGACTTGGTTTGAACCCACCACCTCCGGCCTATGGGGCTGGCACCCTACTCTTTTGAGCCACAGGTGCCGCCCTACAGATTTCTTTTACACAATATTGTTGTCCATTTCATCCTATAATTCTGTCTCAAATGCACAAAGCGAATTTCCACTCCCTACTTTACACTGAGCTCTCTCTCTCTCTCTCTCCTTTTTCTTTTAGAGACAAAGTCTCACTTTGTCACCCTCAGTAGAGTACCGTGGTGTCACAGCTCACAGCACCCTCTAGCTCTTGGGCTTAGATAATTCTCTTGCTTCAGCCTCCTGAGTAGCTGGGGCTACAGGCATCTGCTACAACACCCCGCTTTTTTTTTGTTTTTTAATGATAAAAACAAGAGGAAACATAGATTTTATTTTTCTTTTAAACTTTTCTCTAAAGCCCCTATAGAACTTCTATTATCACCTCACTGGCCATGATTGGTTTTGAGCACATTCCACAGGTACCCTGACACCTGTGGCTGGTAGAGTGGATCTGGTGACAGGCACTAACATGAGCTATTTTTTTTTGTACATTTTATTTTATTTTATTTTATTTGTTAAGTCATTTGTACATAGATCATGAATACATTTATGCCATTATGGGTTTCAATGTGTTGATTATTTGTACAAATTGGAGTGCTTACATCCTACTAATCAACATAGCCTTCACCTCATTTACCCAATTACAG